>AWOL01S0151391.1:0-11936 GCA_000715115.1 Nicotiana otophora
AATAAAGATAGATTGATGAAATATAATAAAAATGAGTAGAGAACACTTACCCTAATCCATGTGGTAAAAATCACTTCAAAAATCGTCCAAATCCGGGCTCCCTAACTCAAAATATGACCAAATGAACAAACTCTTGATTTATATGCTTCCGCCCAGCTGTTCTGCCTCGTTTCTCCTGCCAAACGATTCCCAAACTCACTTTTTGATGACTCCAATAGATTTCTTGTGCAATTCCAGTCAGGTTAGGCTTTTGAATCACTCCATTTGACCTTATAATGAAGGAGATATGTTGGTTTCAATATTTGCAAATAGTGCAGATTTTTAAATACGAATTCAGTGGCAATTGCGTAATTAATTTGAAAAATCTGGCAATCCAATTCTTAGTAAAATGTCCGTAAATTCCTCATACTATGTAGAAACTTGATGATTCCAGTTGCTATAGTTTCAAAATTATGATACGAATCTAATGCTTTAATCAAAACAAAAATTGGATCACATTTGCTTAATGTGGGACCATTTATGCTTGAAGAAACGACGTCGAAACATAAAAATGAGCGCAACACAACCCAAACCTATCCGAAACTCACCCGAGTCCCTCGGGACCTCATCCGAATATACCAACAAGTCCCATAATATAATATGGACTTACTCGAGGCGTCAAATCACACATAACAACATCGAAACGAAGAATCGCACCTCAATTCGAACTTAACTCAACTTTGGACTTTCAACTTCCAAAACTCGCGCCGAAATATATCAAATCAACCCGGAATGAACCCATATTTTGCATACAAGTCCCAAATGACATAACGAAGCTATTTCAATTCCTGAAATTATAATTCGAATCCGATATCATCAAAGTCAACTCTCGGTCAAACTTATGAACTTTCCAAACCTTCAAATTTCCAACTTTCGCCAATTTGCGCCAAAACCTTCTAGAAAAATCCAAATGAAAATCCGGGCATACGCCCGAGTCTAAAATCACCATTCAGACCTAACTGGACCATCAAAATTCCAACCCAAGATCAAATACTAAAAAAGTCAAACTTGGTCGACTCTTCTAACTTAAAGCTTCAATCATGAAATTCATTCTTCCAAATCGATTTCAAATAACCTGAAAACCAAAACCGACGATCAAACAAGTCATAATACATCATACGGAGCTACTCATGCCCTCAAACTACCGAGCGAAGTGCAAATGCTCAAAACGACCGGTCGGGTCGTTACAATTTTAGTATCACATTCTTTTTTTTATATTAGTAGTTTGTAGTTATGGTATTCTTACGAGATATAACCTTTAGCGCCATAACCAACATTTGTTAGTAGTATTTATTTATATTGGTAAGACTTATTAGAAGTTACAAAATGTGAACTATGTGTTGCTGATGCACTACCTTTGATCTTGTTGAAAAACAATATTATTAATAAAGATAAAGATTTGAGTAGTTTAATTTAAATTCCTAAAATAGTAGTTAAAGTTTTTTATAAAGGTATATATCCTTGTAGTCGTTGGAGTAGAAATTAAAGGTAAAAGAGGTATTATCCCTGAAATGGCTCTAATGAAGATGTTAATAGAAAAATACTAAGAAATATTTATTTTAAGTTGTTACTAAGAAAAGTATATATATATATATATATATAATGACGAGAAAAGAAATAATTGGACTGATGAAGAGCTTTGTAACATTATTGAGCTAGGTAGGGAAGCAAATAATTCTCTTCTTGCACAAAAAATATATCTTGATAGAATAAAGATTGATTCTGGAGATTAAGACGTCTGAATACATATCTGAATATTAAGATGTGTATTAAGATTAAGACATCTGAATCTGTATACACATTTGAATATCAAAATGTGTTTTAAGATTCGAATAGGATCCTAAAACCAATAGGATCGCAACCGAAAACCAATAGGATCAACTTATGAACTTCAAATTCTTCCAACTTATTCTGAATGCGCCAATTCGTACTTAAACTACTCGGAATGACACCAAATTTTGCGTGCAAGACTTAAATTATCAGAACGGAACTATTCCCAGGCTCAGAATATCAAACGGGTCTCGATAATACCAAAACCTACTCCAAACCAAATTAATAGAACTTTAAAACCTTTAAGGTGCCAACTATCTATATTAAGCGCTGAAACGCTCCCGGTTCATCCAAAACCCGATCCGAACATACCCCAACGTCCAAAATCATCGTATGAACCTATTGGAACCGCCAAATCCCGGTTCCGGGGTCGTTTACTCAAAATTTTGACTCAAGTCAAACTTTACCCTTTTTAGCCAACCTTAAGGAACCAAGTGTTACGATTTCAACCCGAACCCCTCCAAATTCCGAGCTAACCATCCCTGAAAGTCATAAAACAGTAAAAACACATAAGGGGAGTCTTATTTAGGGGAACGGAGATCTAAAAAGCAAAATGACCAGTCGGGTCGTTACATTCTCTACCTCTTAAACAAATATTCGTCCTCGAACAAGTCTAGAATCATACCTGGAGTGCTGAATAGGTATTGGTATCTGCTCCGCATGTCCTCCTCGGCCTCCCAAGTCGTCTTCTCGACCGGTTGGCCCCTCCACTGAACCTTTACCGCAGAAATCTTCTTGGACCTCAACTGGAGAACATGCGTATCAACAATGGCAACTGGATCTTCCTCATAACCTAGGCACTCATCTAACTGAACTATGTTGAAGTCTAGCACATGCGACTTATCGGCATGATACCTTCAGAGCATAGACACATGGAAAATCGGATGAACTCCCGATAGAATATGAGGCAAAGCAAGCTCATAAGCAACCTCCCCAACTAGGGGTGGGCGTCGGTCGGTTCAGTTTTGTAGAAGTTCGGTTCGGTTTTTTCGGTTTTCGGTTTGTGATTTTAATAACCAAGACCGAACCAAAGTATTTTCGATGCGGTTTGGTGCGGTTATTTTGGTTTGATTTTTCGGTTTTAGGTTAGAGATCCAAGAAGGGCAGCTAGAGTATGGCTTGGAACTTTTAATACAGCAGAGGATGCAGCTTGAGCTTATGATAAAGTTGCTATTGAATTTAGAGGTCCTAGAGCTAAGCTTAATTTCTCATTTGCTGATTACACATCAATTCAACAACACAATACTACCACTTCAATATCTTGTTCAAAGCAGCAACAACAAGAGCTGGTACAGTTAGAGCAGGGAATTAAAATAGATGTTGGTACAGGAAAAGAATAAGAATTTTGGGATCAATTAATGAAATGGGATAACGAGATTCAAGAATGCTTGAACATGATGGATTTCAATGGCCATTCTTCAGATTCTGCTGGAGGGAGTATTGCTCATAGCTTCTAATGATCACTTTCAATTAAACAAGAATTGGAAAGGAAAGTAGAAAAAGAACAAAAGAATTTGCTGTAGACTAAGGTGTTTTTCATGCCCATTCAGTTTTATAAAATTTGGGCTATTTAATATTTCTATTTTTAGATGTACTTCAAGTTTTCTTCTTTTGTTCAAATTGTATCCAACATTGGTAAATGAGAGGTTGTAGGACTCATACTTAAAAAAACTTTGATTTTTCGGTTAACTGAAATACTAAAACTGAACACCGAACCGAACACCAAAGTTTTAAAAAATATAAATCGCAAACCAACCGAAAAACCAAACAAACCGAACCATATAAACCGAAACTATGGGTTTGGTCATTTTTTCGGTTCGGTCAATATTTTTGGTTCGGTCGGTTTTTTCAGTTCGGTCGGTATTATGCCCACCCCTATCCCCAACTCGTCTCAACACATCAAATGGGCCTATAAACCTTGGGCTCAACTTGCCATTTTTTTCGAACCTCATGATTCCCTTCATCAGCGAGACTTTCAAGAGAACCTTCTCGCCCACCATAAACGATAAATTACGTGCCTTCTGATCCGCATAACTCTTCTGTCTGGACTGTGTTATGTGAAGCCGCTCCTGAATCAACTTTACCTTTTCCAAGGTATCCTTCACCAAATCAGTACCATATAACTTAGCCTCACTGGGCTCAAACCATCCGATGGGAGAACGACATCGCCGACCATATAGAGCCTCAAATGGAGCCATCTCAATGCTGGACTGATAATTGTTGTTGTAAGCAAACTCGGCCAAAGGAAAGAATCGATCCCACTGCCCTCAAAAGTCAATCACACATGCTCTGAGCATTTCCTCCAAGATATGAACTGACCGCTCTAACTGCCCGTCAGTCTGCGGATGAAAGGTTGTGCTGAGCTCTACCCGGGTCCCCAACTCACTCTGTACTGCCCTCCAGAAATGTGAAGTAAACTGAGGGCCTCTATCTGATATGATGGATACATGCACACCATGCAACCGAACAATCTCCTAAATATAAATCTGGGCCAACTTCTCTGAAGAATACATGGTCACAACCAGAATGAAGTGTGTCGACTTGGTCAACCTGTCGACAATGACCCAACCTGCATCAAACTTTCGCAAGGTCCGCGGCAACCCAACTACGAAGTCTATAATAATGCACTCCTACTTCCACTCAGGTTTAGTCATCTGCTGGAGTAGGCCACCTGGCCTATGATGCTCATACCTAACCTGCTGTCAATTTAGACACCTCGCAACATACTCAACTATGTCTTTCTTTATCCCCCGCCACCAATAATGCTGCCTCAGGTCGCGATACATCTTCGTAGCACCTGGATGAATAGAATACCGAGAATTGTGTGCCTCCTCTAGGATCTTCTCCCTCAAGCCATCAACATTAGGAACACATAGGCGACCCTGGAGGCGCAGAACACCATCATCACCGATAGTAACCTCCTTGGCATCACCCTGCAGTACCGTTTCTCTGAGAACCAACAAGTGCGGATCATCAAACTGACGAACCTTGATCTGCTCGAACAGAGATGACTCCCCGACAACGCATGAAAGAACTCTGCTGGGCTCTGAAAGTTCCAAGCTCGCAAGTATGTTAGCCAAGGACTGAATGTCCAAAGCTAGTGGCCTTTCCTCTACTAAAATGAATGCTAAAGTACCCATACTCTCTGCATTTCTGCTCAAGGCATCCACAACTACATTAGCCTTGCCCGGATGATAAAGGATGGTCATATCATAATCTTTTAGTAATTCAAGCCACATGCGCTGCCTCAAATTGAGATCCCTCTACTTGAACAAATGTTGTAAGCTGCGATGATCGGTGTAAACCTCACAGGACACCCGATAAAGATAATGCCTCCAGATCTTAAGAGCATGAACAATCCCAGCCAGCTCCAAATCATGTACAAGGTAATTCTTCTCGTGAGGCTTCAGCTGACGTGAAGCATATGCAACAACTCGCCCCTCCTGCATCAATAAACAACCCAAACCAACGTGCGAAGCGTCGTAATACACAGTGTACATCTCTGAACCGCAAGGCAGCACTAACACTGGTGCTGAAGCAATGCGGTATTGAGCTTTTGAAAGCTAGCCTCGCAATCATCGAACCATCAGAACGGAGAACCCTTCTGGGTCAATCTAGTCAAAGGTGTTGCAATAGATAAGAATCCCTCCACAAACTAACGATAATAACCTGCTAATCCCAGGAAGCTCCTGATCTCAGTCGCCGAAGTGGGACGATGCCAATTCTAAACTGTCTTAATCTTTTTAGGATCAACCTTAATACCCTCGCCCGATACAATATGCCCCAAAAATGCTACAGACTCTAGCCAAAATTCACATTTAGAGAACTTAGCATATAACTTTTGTTCCCGCAGCGTTTGAAGCACTACTCTCATATGCTGCTCATGCTCTTCCTTACTGCGCGAGTAGATCAAAATGTCATCAATGAAGACAATGACAAGAGAATCAATATATGGCCTAAATACCATGTTCATCAGATCCATAAACACTGACGGGACATTAGTTAAACCAAAGGACATCACCAAAAACTCATAATGGCCATATCTAGTCCGGAAAGCAGTCTTCGAAACATCCGAATCCCGAATCTTCAACTGATGGTACCCCGACCTCACGTCGATCTTAGAGAACACCCTGGCGCCCTGCAACTGGTCAAACAAATTATCAATACGCAGTAACGGGTACTTGTTCTTGATGGTAACCTTGTTCAACTGGCGGTAATTAATGCACATCCGCATAGTCCCATCTTTCTTCTTTACAAATAACACGGGTGCACCCCAAGGCGATACACTCGATCTGACGAACCCTTTTTCTAGCAACTCCTCAAGTTGTTCCTTCAACTCTTTCGGAGCCATACAGTACGATGGAATTCATATAGGCTGGGTACCTGGAGCCAAGTCAATACAGAAATCAATATCACGATCTGGTGGCATGCCTGGAAGATCAGAAGGAAACACATCGGAGAACTCTCGGACTACGGGCACTTAATCAATCGCCGAAGTCTCTGCAGTAGCATCTCGAACATAAGCTAGATAAGCCATACAACCCTTCTCGGCCATGTGTCGAGCCTTCAGAAAAGAGATAACCCGACTAGATGTACTCACAAACGAGCCCTTACACTCCAATCTTGGCATGGCAATCAAGGATGGCGTAATACGGAGATAACCACTCCATGCCCAGGATGACCTCAAAGTCGATCATATCAAGCAACAAAAAATCTGCTCCAGTCTCATAACCATAGAATATAACAATGCAGGACCAGTAGATCCGATCCACAACAACAGAATTGTCCACCGTAGTGGACACATAGACAAGAGTACCCAAGGACTCACGAGGAACACCCAGGAAATAAGCAAACAGAGATGAAACATATAAATATGTAGATCATGGGTCAAATAGTATTGAAGCATCCCTACCGCGGATAGAAATAATACATGTGATCACGGCATCTGAGGCCACTGTATCTGGTGTGGCCGGAAAATCATAGAACCTAGCTGGAGCGCCACCTGACTGGCCTCCACCCGACTGGCCTCCACCTCTAGGACGACCCCTGTCACGACCCAAAATCCAACTAGTCGTGATGGCACCTAACCTCTCCCGCTAGGTAAGCCAAATAACAACTGTCTGATTCAATTAATATTTAACTAACTCTAATACACTCTCTAAGGACTAGTAGTACAAATCATGAGCTTCTAAGATTAGAATTTACAAAAGTGGTGTGAAATAAAAATACATCATCTGTCTGAAATATATATGAACAGATTAAAAATTCTAAAGCTACCATGAACAAGAGGAAGCAATGACTGGAACGCAGGTACATCTTCAGATCCAGCTCCCGCCTTACGCAGTAATATCATCATCAAAAATCTGCACGCAAGGTGCAGAAGTATAGTATGAGTACAACCGACCGCATGTACTTAATAAGTAACAAACTTAAACTTAGGTTGAAAGTAGTGACAAGCTGGGATAAGGGTCAGAGTCCAACTCCAATAACCAGCAACAGTTCATAACAATATAATTTAAAACATCACAAGTAATAACTCAATAATAAAATGCTCAGCTCGTACAAAATTCTGGAAAATAAATATTTTCTTTTCAATATAACAATAAAACTCAAATCCTTTGCCGAAAGTCACCAAAAATATGAGTAAGTCTGAAATCTGTGATTTTTCTCAAAACTTTAACGACAGATAATAAACTTCATTATCAAATGGCATGAGGAAAAATACTTCTTTATGCCTACATATCAAGTATGCATGTCTAATGCAATGTAGCACAGTGATGAACCCATGTACTCACACTCTCAGGGTACTCAATCTCACTGTCTCGTATTTCCACTCATCACGCTCAATATTCAGCACACCCAGTCATTCGGCCCTGTACAGGGCAGATCCAGCTCAAATATAAATGACAACTCGCACACAGTCACTCAGTACTGTATATGGCCAATCCAACCCAGGGAAGATACATCCTAAATATATATACATAATAACTGACATTCAGTCACTCAGTACTGTACAGGGCCAATCCAGCCAATGGAACTCCATTCCAAATATAAATAAATAAATAAGGCAACTCAATGCCCTGGTAAGTCCATCCCAAACATAAATAAATAAATAAATAAATAAGGCAACTCAATGCCCTGGTAAGTCCATCCCAAACATAAATAAATAAATAAATAAATAAATAAATAAATACGGCAACTCCATGCCCTGGGAAGTCCATCCCAAATATAAATAAATAAGGCAACTCCATGCCCTGGGAAGTCCATCCCAAATATAAATAAATAAGGCAACTCTGTGCCCTTGGAAATCCATCCCAAATATAATGTCATATGCGCTCACTGTGGGGGGTGCAGACTCCGGAGGAGCTTCTTCAGCCCAAGAGCTATAATAAACCCTTTAGGCCTGCTGCGGCGTGCAGCCCGATCCCATAACAATAAAGTCTATAAGGCTTGTTGTGACGTGTATTCCGATCCATATAATAATAAAGTATATAAAGTCAATATGGTCTATTGCGGCGTGCAGCCCGATCCCATAAATATCCCCACAATTAGACCTTCGGCCTAACTCAGTCACCAATCTCTCCAGTCTCTCGGGATCACAATGTCATGAAACTAGCCCAAAATGATAATATGATAAATCAATAAATAGCAACAGAGATTGGGAGATGATATGAAATGAATGAACATGACTGAGTATAAAATTACAATTTAAACAAATAATTCAACAGCAATACGACCTTTGTGGGTCTCAATAATACCGGCATATAGCCTCAGCATGGCTTTTAACATGATTCTCAGCTCAATTTCTCTAACACATGAAAGTACATGGAAAATGCCAAGATTATTTGACTACACAATTTCGCGGAATCAATTACATCACAGTTTCTACTGTGCACGCCCGCACGCCCGTCACCTAGCACGTGTGTCACCCCAACAAATCATATAACATGTATTTTCGGGGTTTATACCCTCAGCTCCAAGTTTAGAAATGTTACTTACTTTAAATCGTGCAATTCTTTATTCCAATAAGCCTTTTCCTCGCGATTCGGCATCCGAATGCCTCGAATCTAGTCACAAATAAATTCGATACAATCAACACGAGGTGTAGGAATCAATTCCATATGAAAATGCTAAATTTCACAATAAATTCGAAAAAGTCAACAAAATGTCAACAGTGTGGCCCACATCTCGAAACCCGACAAAAGTTATAAAACATGAACGCCCATTCAACCACGAGTCCAACCATACCAAATTTANCGTCAACAGTGTGGACCACATCTCGGAACCCGACAAAAGTTATAAAACATGAACGCCCATTCAACCACGAGTCCAACCATACCAAATTTACCAAATTCCGACATCAACTCGACCTTCAAATCCTCAAATCTTATTTTCAAATCCCAAGGACCAAATTCTATAATTACACCTCAAAAACACGTATTCTAGTCATAATATTCGATGATAATGCAATATTGTTGACTAACAATGATCACAAGTGACTTACCTCAAGATTTTCCATGAAATGTCTCTGAGAAATCGCCCCAAGCCGTGTTCTTTCGCCCAAAAATATTTAAATGAGCTAAAAAAACAAAACTGCTCAATAAAAACACTAGTCTCGTCGCTAAAAGTCCATTTCCTGTCACTAAACGTCCATTTCCCCTCACTAAAGATCCGCACCAGAACCTGCTTGCACCAGCAATTTATTATTTCACTAAAAATCTCTAACTCCATCATACGAACTCAGAATTTATGATTCTTGTTCCTATGAGTCACAAATAATAATACGAACCTAGTCGTTCAATCGAAACTCAATTCGGAGCTCATTTGCTCAATGTGATACCAATTTTGCTCATTAAACAATTAACTCATATTTCACGCTAAAAACTCAATCTCGACTTGATGAAATTAGACCAAATATTCGAGATCATTCCTATAATTCATTATCAAACTCCCGGAAGTCTCGAAATCGAATTTCGATCTCTAGAACTAAAAATGGACCTTTGGATCATTACATGCTTATGCTCAAAATACCAAACTCTTCCAAAACTCATATGAGCCCTATGGGACCCCAACCAAGTATACTAACAAGTCCCATATCATGACACGAACTTAGTTGATGCCTCAAATTACATTAAACAATACTAAAACATGAATCGCACCCCATTTCAAGCTTAATGAAAACTAACGAATTGCAAATTCTACATTCGATGTCGAAACCTATCAAATCAAGTCCGATTGACCTCAAATTTTGCACACAGGTCATACATGACATAACCGACCTATCAAAATTTCCAAAACTGGATTCCGACCTCGATATCAATAAATTCAACTCTCGGTCAAACTTCCAAACCTTCCATTTCTAACTTTCGCTACTTCAAGCCAAAATTAACTACGGACTTCCAAATAAATATCCGGACACACTTCTAAGTCCAAAATAACCATATGGGGCTATTGGAACCATTAAAACTCCATTCTACAGTCGTTTGCATAAAAGTCAAACTTATGTTAACTCTTTTCATTTAAGCTTCTAAACAAGGATTGTTCTTTCAATTTAATCCCGAATCATCTGAAAACCACAGCCGACAATTCACACAAGTCATAATACACATTACGAAGCTGCTCAAGACTTCAAATTGTTGAACGGGATGTAAACGCTCAAAATAACAAGTCGGGTCGTTACATTCTCCCCCACTTAAACATACGTTCATCCTCGAACATACCAAGAGTTGTTCCTAAACCTTCAAATCACTATTCCACCTTATCACGCATATACCTGGGGTGATCCCATGTCACCTTATTCCATATAGGCCTTACAACACAACATAATTAAAAATCATTACTTTAACTGTGGCCCATAAACCTTGGAACACAATTTCTAACATCCGTAAGTCTTTTCAAGACCTGAATCTCACATCTACACACTTTATAAGTCTGAACAAGTTGTATTAAACCTTAACCATAACCTGAGATATAATCACATAACATACTATACAACTCGCATACTCGCAACACCATTTCCGATCACAGTAACTACTCAAAACCAACCAAGTACTAGTATTAAACCCCATATTCCATATAACCTCATTCCAAAACTTCCTTACACTGCCGATAATGAAAGAAACATACAGAAACTCACAACCACTCACCAGATCAACATGTCATGGAGCTTTCCCTCGTTCAACAAGTACCATAGCCAATTATTTAAGCCGAATTCTAAATTATTCTTCCAACACGCTGTAATCAAACCTGATAGTATCCATTCTAGGTCCAATGACCTTATATCACCAAACACAACTATTCTAGCTATTCCGTTGTAATCCTCCCTTTTTTAAAAAAAAAAAGAAAGAAAACTGGCACAGAACATTATTTAAAACTAACTCATCAAATTCCGTTAGAAAAACATATATGTGTGCATGTGCATAATTTTCTCAAATTGCCCTGATCAGGCAATATCATTGCATGTAGAGGAAGGAAACAATTAATCAGATAAACGATCAAGGAAACATGATTTTCACATGCTGCACGGATAACTCACGTGCTAATAATAAAATTCGCACGGATAACTCACGTGCCAATAATATCAATATATGGATATGCACTGACAACTCACGTGCTAATAACATAATCCACCCGGTATAGTCCCAGGCCTCCAGTCCAACATATCATATGGGAGCATTTAAACAGGTACACAGGTATATGATGAGTAGGATAAGATTCTCATGTTCCTAGACTGGTATAATGACATGCCAAAGCGTAGGCATGTACAAAGTGTGCTATCGTATCTCAAATCGGAAATCTTTCATCACTGAGGTATTTACCATGTTGTTCAGGGATTTTAACCCCTATGTAGACTCAAACATGGCTCAAATAGCTCACGCAATGTTACAGATATGAGAANGCACGGATAACTCACGTGCTAATAATAAAATTCGCACGGATAACTCACGTGCCAATAATATCAATATATGGATATGCACTGACAACTCACGTGCTAATAACATAATCCACCCGGTATAGTCCCAGGCCTCCAGTCCAACATATCATATGGGAGCATTTAAACAGGTACA
>AWOL01S0151435.1:6344-17226 GCA_000715115.1 Nicotiana otophora
AAGAAAGACGGCTTGCTGAGGATGTGTATCGATTATAGGCAGCTGAACAAGGTAACTATTAAGAATAAGTATCCACTTCCAGGGATCGATGACTTGTTTGATCAGTTGTAGGGGGCTAGATTCTTTTCAAAGATAGATTTGAGGTCGGGATACCACCAGGTCAGAGTTCGGGAGAAAGATATTCTGAAGACAGCCTTCAGGACCCGACATGGCCACTTCGAGTTCCTTGTCATGTCCTTTGGGTTGACGAATGCACCCGCCGTATTTATGGACTTGATGAATATCTATTCCCACCATTTTTAGATCTGTTCGTGATAGTATTTATTGATGATATTCTGGTTTTTCAAGTTCAGAGGATGAGCATGCGGACCACATGCGAGCGGTACTCCAAACCCTCCGTGATCGTAAGTTGTATGCTAAGATTTCTAAATATGAGTTCTGGTTTAAGTCTGTAGCATTCTTGGGGAATATTATATCCGATTAAGGTATAAGGGTAGACACTCAGAAGATTGAGGCCGTGAAATCTTGGCCTAGACCTACCACTCTGACAGAGGTTCGTAGCTTTCTAGGCTTAGCAGAATACTACCGGAGGTTCGTAGAGGGGTTTTCTTCCCTTTCGGCACCATTGACAAAGTTGACGTACAAAGAATAGGTTGACCTCAGCAGAGCGGAGTTTCCAAGAGCTTAAGAATAGGTTGACCTCAACGGCAGTTCTAACACTTCCAGAGGGTCTAGAGGGTTATGTCGTGCATTTTGATGCCTCATATGTCAGGTTAGGGTGTGTCCTAATGCAACATGGGAAGGTAATTGTGTATGCTTCAAGGCAGTTAAGGAAGTTCGAGAAGAATTATTAAACCCACGACCTCGAGTTAGCTGCGATTTTCCACGCACTTAAGATATGGCGACATTACTTATATGGTGTTCATGTGTTATGTATTTACAGATCATAAAAGACTGCAATATATCTTCAAGCAAAAAGAGTTGAATTTGCGACAGAGGCGATGGCTTGAGTTATTGAAAGATTACGATGTTAACATTCTCTACCATCCAGGGAAAGCTAATGTTGTAGCAGATGCCTTAAGTCGCCGATCTATGGGTAGCCTAGCACATGTAGAGGTTGAGAAAAGACAATTAACTAGAGAGATTCATCAATTGGCTTGTTTGGGGGTTCGGTTAGTAGATTTTGATGATGGTGGAGTTGTACTCCAAAACACTGCAAAATCATCTTTCGCAGCTGAAGTCAAGGAAAGGCAATACGAGGACCCATAGTTGGTCGAGTTGAGAGAGCGAGCTCCGCAACAGAGCTCAAGGGAGATGGGTTCTCAGATACAGGGGTCTTCTGTGTATTCCAGATATAGCAGGGCTACGAGATAGTATTATGTCAGAGGCACATTATTCGTGGTACTCCATTCATCCCGAGTCAACGAAGATGTATCATGACATTAAGGATGTGTATTGTTGGAACGATATGAAGAAGAACATTGCTGGGTTTATCACCCCGTGTCCTAGTTTCCAGCAGGTGAAGGTAGAGCATCAGAAGCCTGGAGGGCTAATGCAGACTATAGAGATCCCGACGTGGAAATGGGAGGCGATAAACATGGACTTTGTCACGGGTTTACCTAGTTCTCATCGTATGTTCGATTCTATATGGGTGATAGTCAATATGCTCAAGAAATCAGCTTATTTCCTACCGGTCAAATCTACATATACAGTAAAAGATTATGTAAAGTTATATATTAAGGGGATAGTGCGGCTACACGTAGTACCAGTATCTATTATATCTGACCGTGGGGCCTAGTTTATCGCACATTTTTGGAGGTCATTTGAGAGGGGTCTAGGGACTCAGGTGAATCTCAGCACAACTTTCATCCACTGACTGATGGACAACCCGAGCGCACAATTCTAACGCTCGAGGATATGTTACGAGCATGTGCATTGGATTTTAAAAGAACTTGGGATGAACATCTACCTCTTATCGAGTTTGCATATAATAACAGTTACCACTCCAGTATCCAGATGGCTCCGTACGAGTCTTTGTATGGGCGTAAGTTCAAATCTCATATAGGGTGGTTTGATGTTGGAGAATCTGGGTTACATGGGCCAGACCTAGATTAGCAGGCCGTAGAGAAAGTAAATCTTATCCGGGAGTGATTGTTGACAGCTCAGAGTCGCCAGAAGTCATATTCAGACATGCGGCGACGAGAATTAGAGTTTAGGGTTAATGAGTGGGTATTCTTAAAGGTATCACCTATGAAGGGGGTGATGAGGTTTGGCAAGAAAGGCAAGCTTAGCCCACAGTATATGGGGCCTTATAGGATCATTCGGGGAGTGGGCCAAGTAGCTTATGAGTTAGAATTGCTCTCAAAATTAGAGTCAGTCCATCCGGTTTTTCACGTATCTATGTTATGTAAGTGCATTGACGATCCTACCAGAGTGGTGCCCACGGATGATGTATAGATTACGGAGGACTTGTCATACGAGTAAATTCCAGTTGCCATCCTAGACCGACAAATCTGCAAGCTACGAAATAAGGAGGTAGCCTCCGTGAAGGTTTTATAGAGAAGCAAGAATGTGGAAGAGATGACGTGGGAAGCGGAGGAAGAAATGAAGTCTAAATACCCGACCTATTTCAAACTGAAGATATGGCTAGATGGGATGCTACAACATAACTCTATTCAGGCTAGTAGGTCATCACGTAAGCTCTTATTTCTTGACTTTCAGTATTTATGATTTATGGTTGTGTGAGGCAAAGTGTTGCTATTTATAGACATTGGCCATGTGTGGCATGCATAGTATGTTCTGTTGCTGCATGCAGGTTGGTTTTAGTCTAGTGTATGGAGGAGACTTTGGCAAAAAATTTCCAAAGACTCTAAGAGTAAACATTCGAGGATGAATGTTCCCAAGAGGGGAATGATGTTACACCGCATATTTTCATACGTAAAAGTGCGTCGTGAGCAAACTAATGTAGAATCTAAAATGAGATCATATTTGAAAATATATAAATTAAGTTAATAATGTTACCTCGGAGGTTACAAATGTTGAAGATCATGAACAACAATTACAAAGAGGGTTGGAAGGTTCAAAAGCTAAAGGAATTGAAGAAACTAATGTTTCGTCGAAAGTCGACAATTGGGAATGTTATAACATGTAATTTTGGGGTGATACTAGGGTGCTTAACATGATAAGGAGGTTATGTTATAAGTTATGTTAGTCATATGATAGTCATGTGTTATGTTTTGAAGTCAAGCGAGTAGTGGAACAAAAGTCGATGAATGTTATCACAAGTTACGTTCATACGTTTTACTGAAACTTTGGGTCAAATGTCACTGCGCTTTCCTCCCAATATACTTACGGTTATGGGGTGTTCCACACATAAAATTAAATATCTATGAGTCTATTTTCTAACTCATTAAACCATGTGTCAATACTTTATTGGAGTAGAGAGATATGGGTGTTTTTGCGCGACTGTCACCTACTTGCTTAAATGAGAGTCCAAAAATGGGCCAATTCAGGTCGTCCAAAAATGGGCCAGTTCGGGTCATCCAAAGAGGCCTTTTTAAAGTCCTATCTCCTTCATATATTAGACTGATAATAAATCATAATAACCAGACATAAGCTCTGCAAAGAGCCTCCCAAAAATTGCCCACAAACCCTAATTGATTTTCTCTCCCTTTCAAGTTCTAATTGGAGGTAAAACCTAGAGTTTGAAGAACCACGATAGGAGCTGAGTTATCCAACAAATAAGGTAAGTTTACTACTCTCTTTCATTCATTTTTTATGCTGTAAATGAATAGTAAGTCATTCTATATTTGCAAGAACTCATGGGACGGTGATCGCAAGCCGTGAGTTCGAGTTATTCACTTGTAGCAGACAAGTTTGTACTTTTTTGTGTTGCTGTTGGGATACATGTTTTACTACTGTTTTGTGGAGTTTTGGAGGAGGAAGGGTGTGCAGAAACACCACATAAATGCAGGGTGGTGGGCTGGTCGTTCGTCATAATATTTTCGGGCTGTTTGACACTACTACGGCAGTCGTTTTGTGTATGAAGAGATTGGGGTGTGTTGGGCTGTTTTGTAGTATTTTGTGGTGTATATAGGGTTGGAAAATAATATATATATGTTATTATTATTGATTTCTTGTGTTGTTTGTGGTATCTTGAATTTGGAGGAAGTAAGGATTATAGGGGAGATGCTGTCCGTTTTAATACAAAATAAGTGTGTCGTCATTGTGCAATAGTTGTACCTTTCGTAACTTAATGATAGTATTATTATCATTATTGTAGATTAAGGTGCAAAGAGGCGAGTTCAACTTGGTGATATGAAAGATTGTGATAAGGTATGTTAAGGCTAAACCTTTCCTTCATTTTGGCATGATCCCGTAACTACATATGTTTGAAAACGAAACATAAAGAGAAGTTCTTATTCATGAATTTATTCACGTTATCCTAGTCTCAGAAGTTACAGTATTCTTCCTTATCAGGACTTTATATTCAGTTAAGTATTGTTTTCTTCCAGTCAAGAGAGCAGAGGCTCTCTCTCTCTATATATATATATATATATATATATATATATATATATAGATTATAGCTATAATCGATGGGCAGGCCCCTATTGGGCAACCTATGATCAGATGGTAAGTTATATACCAAGCCTACTATGGCCGAGCGCCTATGAGCAAGACCAGTATGGTCGATATACAGAGCCTAGTATGGCCGAGCGCCTATGAGCGATCCTACTATGGCCGAGCAGTTATACGTACCGAGCATTATAGGGATGAACATTTATTTTACTTACTATATTGAAGGAGTTGAGTCATTATCAACATGTAAGTATATCTCAAAATCATATTTGACTCCCAGTTACTTTCAAATATTATATTATCAGTTCAGTTTTAGCTTTCAGTTATGTTATTGTCTTACATACTCGGTACATTATTTGGTACTGACGTCCCTTTTCAAGGGACGCTGCATTTCATGTGTGCAGGTTCAGATAGACAGACAGGTAGACCTCCTCAATAGGTGTTTCCCGAGTTTAGTCTGATCGGTTAGCTCTACGTCCTTCGGAGTTGCCGAGTCTAGGGTTTTATGTACCTCTTCTGTATGTATGTATATATACTATGGGTAGATCGGGGCCTTGTTCCGATCATAATACATTCATCAGTAGAGGCTGGTAGACATATCATGTCAGCTAGGGCTTGTAGGCCTGGTATGTATATGTTTTTGGTTTGTTAGCTGTAGTAGTTATTATGGCCTTGTCGGCCTAACTTTATATTGATGTTTAGTCAGCGCTAGTTTCCATTTAGTTTTATATCTTGCTTCATAAAGTATCTTGCAATGTGGCCCCATGGCCAAATTATGACATTATATGTTCAGAGTCCCTTAGTCGCAAGTTGGTATGCTAGGTTAGGTGAGGCGCCCGGTGTCGGTTTCTCCCCCCAGGTTCGGGGCGTGACAACGAGCATTATTTGAGAGTGGTGCTTCACACCTTGCGGGAACAGAAGCTATATGCTAAGTTCTCCAAGTGTTAGTTTTGGTTAGATTCTGTAGCATTCTTGGGGCATGTTGTATCTGGCGAGGGTATTAAGGTAGATCCCAAGAAGATCGAGGCAGTTTAAAGTTAGTCTCGTCCTACCACAGCGACCGAGATCAGGAGCTTCTTAGGGTTAGCAGGTTATTATCGTCAGTTCGTGGAGGGCTTTTCCTCTATTGTAACAACTTTCACCAGATTAACCCAGAAGGGTGCTCCATTCCGATGGTTCGATAATTGTGAGACGAGATTTCAGAAACTCAAGACCGTATTGACTTCAACACCAGTGTTAGTGTTGCCTTCCGGTTCATGGATGTATACTGTGTATTATGACGCTTCCCACGTTGTCCTGGGTTGTGTATTGATGCAGGAGGGGTGAGTTATTGCATATGCTTCAAGTCAGTTGAAGCCCCACGAGAAGAATTACCCCGTACATGATTTGGAGTTGGTCGCGATAGTTCACGCTCTTAAGATTTGAAGGCATTATCTTTATGGGGTGTCCTGGGAGGTATACACTGATCATCGCATCCTGCAACATTTCTTCAAGCAGAGGGATCTCAATTTGAGGCAGCACAAGTGGCTTGAGTTACTAAAAGATTATGATATTACCATCCTTTATCATCTCGGCAAGGCGAATGTGGTTGCGGATGCCTTGAGCAGAAAGGCAGAGAGTATGGGTAGTTTGGAATTCATTTCAGCATATGAGAGGCCATTAGCTTTGGACATTCAGTCCTTGGCTAACAAACTTGTGAGGTTGGATATTTCAAAGCCCGACCAAGTTCTTGCATGCGTCATCATCCAGTCTTCACTATCCGAGCAAATCAAGGCTCGCCAGTATGATGATCTGCACTTATTGGTTCTCACAGAAACGATACTACAAGGTGGTGCCAAGGAGGTTACTATCGGTGAGGATGGTGTTCTGCGACTCCAGGGTCGTCTATGTGTCCCTAATATTGATGGGTTGAGGGAAAGGATTCTAGAGGAGGAACACAGTTCTCAGTATTCTATTCACCCAGGTGCTACGATGTATCGCGACATGAGGCAGCATTATTGGTGGCGGCCGATGAAGAAGGACATAATCGAGTATGTAGTGAGGTGTCTAAATTTCCAGCATGTTAAGCATGAGCATCAGAGGCCAGGTAGCCTACTCCAGCAGATGGTTATACCTGATTGGAAATAGGAGCGCATCACTATGGACTTCGTAGATGGGCTGCCGTGGACCTTGAGGAAGTTTGATGTAGTTTGGGGCATTGTTGATAGGCTGACTAAGTCAGAACACTTCATTCCGGTTGTGACCACGTATTTTTTAGGGAGATTGGCCCAGATTTACATTCAGGAGATTGTTCGGGTGCATGGTGTGCCTGTTGCTATCATATCAGATAGAGGCCCTTGGTTTACTTTGCAATTCTGGAGGGCAGTACAGAGTGAGTTGGGGACCTAAGAGGAGCTCAACACAACCTTTCATCCGCAGACCGACGGGTAGTCAGAGCGGACGGTTCAGATCTTGGAGGATATGCTCAGAGCGTATATGATTGACTTCGGAGGGCAGTGGGATCGATTCTTGACATTGGCTAAGTTTGATTACAATAAAAGTTATCAATCAAGCATCGAGATGGCTCCATTTGAGGCTTTATATGATCGGCGATGTCGTTCGCTCATCGGATGGTTGAGCCCAACGAGGCTAAGTTATATGGTATTGATTTGGTAAAGGATTCCTTGAAAAAGGTAAAGTTGATTCCGGAACGACTTCGCACAGCACAGTCCAGATAGAAGAGTTACGCAGATTAGAAGGCACGTGACTTATCATTTATGGTGGGAGAGAAGGTTCTCTTGAAAGTCTCACCGATGAAGGGAATCATGAGGTTCGGGAAGAAGGGCAAGTTGAACCCAGGGTTTATAGGTCCATTTGAGGTGTTGAGGCAAGTTAGGGAGGTTGCTTATGAGCTTGCTTTGCCTCCCAGTCTATCGGGAGCTCATCCAGTCTTCCACGTATCTATGCTCCGGAAGTATCATGCCGACAGGTCGCATGTGTTAGACTATAGCACGGTTCAGCTAGATGAGAGCCCGAGTTACGAGGAGGAGCCAATTTCCATTGTTGATAGGCAGGTCCATCAGTTGAGGTCCAAGAAGATTTCTGCGGTACACATTTCAGTGGAGGGGTCAACCAGTCAAGAAGGCGACTTGGGAGACCATGGAGGACATGCGAAGCAGATATCCACACTTTTTCGGCATTCGATGTTCGATTCTAGACCCGTTCGAGGATGAATGTTTGTTTGTGAGGTGGAGAATGTAACCACCCGATCGGTCATTTTGCTTTCTAGATTCCTGTTCCCCTAAATAAGACCCCGTATGTGCTTTTACATTTTCATGACTAGCGGGAATGGTTAGTTTGGGTTTGAAAGTGTTCGTGTTGAAATCAGAATACTAAGTTCCTTAATATTAGATGAAAAAGGTTAAGCTTGACTTGAGTCAACATTTTTCATAAACGACCTCGAAACTGGGATTTGACGGTCCCAATAGGTTCGTATGATGAATTTAGACTTGGGCGTGTGTTCGGATTGGATTTTGGATGACCCGGGAGCGTTTCGGCACCTAAAGTTAGAAGTTGGCTCATTGAAGGTTTTAAAGTTCTTTAAATTTGGTTTGAAGTAGGCTTTGGTGTCATTCGGAGTAGTTTAAGTATGATTCGGCGCGTTCGGAGAAAGTTAGAAGAACTTGAAGTTCATAAGTTGATTCGCAAAATAGCTCCGTTGGTATGTTTGGACGAGGCCTCGGGTGCTACTCGGACGATGCACGAATCGAGCTTGGGCTTGAAAGGAGCTATTGGTGCACCAGTTCTGTTGTGCCCGCACCTGCGAGCTTTTGGCAACAAGTGCGAGCTCGTGGCCGCATAAGCGATTTTGGGCAAGTGGCCAGTGGCCTGCAGAAGCGGAGTAACTTCCACAGAAGCGGCCTCGCTTATGAGATGAAAAGGCCGCAGGTGCGAGAAGAGACTGTCTAGGCCTGGACCGCAGATGCACTCCACTTTCCACAGAAGTGGGTCCGAAGAAGCGGGGGACCGTCCGCAGAAGCATAGTTAGCCAGCCTGGGCCAGGACTGCACCTGTGATACATTTTTCGCATATGTGGCCAATTCTCCGCAAAAGCGAAAGTCGTTGGGAGGCAGTGAGGTCCATTTAATACGGACTTAGGCCATTTTGGTTCATTTATTTCACTTCTTAGGTTATATTTGGAGCTTCTTAGAGAGGGATTTCCACCTAGCTATTGAAGGTAAGTAATTCCTACCCAATGTAAGTTAAATACATAGATTATGGGTAGATTTTAATATGTAAAATTATGAAAATTGTGGGTTCAGTTAAAAAACCTAGGTTTTGCTAAAATTAGGATTTAACCACGAAAATTAATATGGAATTGGGTGAAGATTATATATTTTAGTTCATGAGGTTATGGTTAACAATTATCTTCAAACAATTTCGGAATCCGGGTAGGTGGGCCCGAGGGTGAAATTTAGGAATCTTTCAATATGGGTTGGGTAATTACTCTAATAGTTAAATTATGAACTTTTGACCATGTGTCGACTAATTTATATAATATTTGAATAGTTTTGGATTGTTCGGCACTAAGTTGAGGCTTTAAAATGAATTTGTGGGCCAGAAGTGAGCTTGATAACGAGGTAAATCTCTTGCCTAACCTTGTAAGAGGGAACTCATCCCCTTAGGTGTATTTTGTTGTGAGTTATTTGTGTGGGGAGCTATGTACACATTTGATGACGAGAGTCCATGCGTAGCTATATTTCATTAGATATCCGGGTTGTCTTAGATATACATCATGCCTTAATTGTACTGTCATATATTTTGTGTACATTAATTATCTTGAGTAAGGCTGAGACTAAAGATTTTAAAGTTGAAAACTTGCAATTTAAAATTCTTATTTTGGGGAAGAATTTATGAATATTTAATATCTCTGAGAAATCCATGTCCTCTCGCGTCGCAAGTACTTCCGCGAGCGAGGTAACCTTCCCTATTCTCATGTGAGCGGGTCATTAGCCTCGGTAGTGTAATAGATGCATCTATGGTTCGTGTCGTTCGACCCTCGACAGTGCATACGGTATATTTTTGTATCGGGCCGTACGACCGCGGCATAAATCCTGCGTGATAATAATCGGAGCCTGATTACACTCCATATTACTTTATGGTTCAAGAGCTTATAATTTATTTAATGACAAAAATTGATTCGGGGTTAACAAAAGTTGGCTAGAGATTATGGAATTTATTTTCAGTTAATGGGTCATTTATTCATTGTTTGACGTTGTGTTATTCTTACTATTTCCATGTCTCATATCTGTTTAGAATTCTGTATTTTATTGTTGGCCCATAGTAAGTGTCGATGTCGACCCATCATCACTACTTCTTCGAGGTTAGACCGGATACTTGCTGGGTATATGTTGTTTATGTACTCACGCTACACTTCTGAACTAATCGTGCAGGATCTGAGGCAGGTGCATTTGAAAGTCATCCCGTCGTGCACCCCTGATACTTCGAGATTTAGTGGTGTCACGAGCCAAAACCTAACCCGTCGTGATGGCGCCTATCGTGTAGAAACAGAGTCTACTACAGTCTATGTCAAATGCCAATACAAGAGAGAAAAGATAGTATGAAAGGAGAAACAAGGACTGCGGACGCCGGCAGCTACATCGTAAGTCTCTGATAATCAGCTCGCACACGAACTCAGCGACCGCTAGAACCGTACACACCTGGATCTGCACATGAAGTGCAGTGTATAGCATGAGTACAACCAACTCAGCAAGTAACAGAATTAAATAAGGAAATGAGAAGCGGTGACAAGCTATAAAAATATAGTTCATTTCAAAAGTTTTCAGTAAAGAGTGAACATGCTTTCAAATCCGGTGGTGTAAGTCAAATCAGTTCGAGCTCAAGTAAAACAAATATAAATCTTCTAGAAATTTCACAACAACAACAGATAAAAACTAAGTGCAACAATAAATAAAAGCAAGTACAGCCTCTCAAGGCAGCAATCACTCAACTCATCTCAACAGCACATACTCTCGGCTCTCACCCCTCAATACACACTCTCAATAGGTACCTGCGCTCACTGGGGTGTACAAACTCCGGAGGGGCTCCTTCGGCCCAAGCGCTATATTGTTGCGGCGTGCAAACCGATCCAATATTGTTGCGGCGTATATATATATATAGCCCGGAGGTTCGTTGTGGCGTTCAACCCGATCCACATAAAATATAATCAATATAATATGTTGAGGTGTGCAGCCCGATCCCAAAATGTCACTCTCACTCAGGCTCTCGGCCTCACTCAATCATCAATCTCTCAAGTCTCACTCAC
>AWOL01S0151509.1:0-10716 GCA_000715115.1 Nicotiana otophora
ATATTTTGTGGCATATGAATGCTATTTTTGAGAGTGAGTGAATTATGTCTATCTTGAGTTCCTTGTTGTTCTTATCGTTTATTGTGTGTGGAACTAATCTCTTTTGTTGTGAGGGCACTTGATTCATGAAGGAAAGGTAATGTCATTGACCTCTATGTTAGAGTAAGTGAGTGAGTTGTAAATAATGCGTGGTACTTGTGAGTTAATTGTTGAGGCTAGGATGTTACAATAATGTGCTTAATCTATTTTAAATATTCTTGGTATGATGAGTTATGAGAGTTGTGTAATGAGGTCGTGTCTATATAAAGTGTAGTTTGATTGCGAGAGGACGATCAATGGTTTAAGTGTGGGGTGTTGACGGTAGGCTATAATTGTGTGTTTTAGTCGCTTATCACACACTAATTTATTGTACTTTAATTGAGTTGAGCTTTAATCGCTAGTATTTTGCACTAATTATATGGTTTATGCCTTGTAGGAGTGATTCCGAGCTATGTAGATGTTATGGGATGAATTCACGGTATTTTGGAGCTTTGAAGTCTGAGTAAAAGCCCAAGTATCTAGTTGGGATATAGTTCGGGGATCAACGGACACTAGTGCATTCAAAGAGAGAAACGAAGAATCGAGCCGGGCATCACCCAAGTGCGCGATCGTGCACTGGGCGCACACTGGCCGCGCATGTGAAGCAGTGAACCATCCAAAGTGTGTGACCAAGTGTGCAAGTACCTTCCCAGGTGCGCAGAAACGCACGTCCCCTTCCGGAAAGACTCTTATTTCGCGTAGGAGAAAGTGTGTTCGTTTGGGCCTGACCCTACTTGGTATATATACATGTAAAAAAGGTATTTTTGGGACTTTTGATATACTTTAGACCTAAGGAGGCTAAGGAGAAGTGGGGGGAAGTAAGAGCACAAGGATTTCATCCTTCAATCCTCACTCAAGACAAGGGTTTGGATTGTTTTATGTTTTCCCTTAATAACTTATTTGTGATAAATTACTCCATATCCATGGAGTAGTTATCTTTAGGGATTGATGGATTTGGTGTATTGAGAATTGTTTGTGGATATTAACTCTAGTTTTTATGTATTGAATTGTTTTGGGTATTTTAATTGTTGCATGTATTTTCAATGTTCA
Source organism: Nicotiana otophora (assembly GCA_000715115.1). NCBI lineage: Eukaryota > Viridiplantae > Streptophyta > Magnoliopsida > Solanales > Solanaceae > Nicotiana > Nicotiana otophora. The sequence continues at coordinate 1,129 of AWOL01S0151509.1, forward strand.
TGCAATCGAAAGAGGCATAACTTATGATGTTTGTTTTTTTTTTGCATTATCTTATTGGTTGAATTCATTGATTCTTCATAGTAATCGAAAGAGGCTAGTTGAATTATTGTTCATAATTAGGAGGATAATCGGAAGAGGTTCTCCTAAAGACCAATCCACTACAAATTCCTGTATATCTTCACCGAGCTTAAATAGATTCATATTGTGAGGTTGAGACTTAATCGAGAGAGGAGTTTCTGCTGAAGGTTTAAACCAATAATTGAGTGAATTCAAGAGACTCACTTGAACATTAGAAGTGAATTGACTAAAGTTAAATCCTAGACATTTATCTTGCACTCATCAAATCAATCCCTATTTTTCCCACTTATATCTTACTTGCTTACTTTTGTTTGAGTGTCATTCGTCAATCAACTTTAGATTCTTAGTTAATTTTAGTTTTAAATCACATAAGTATAAATTGTTAATTATTTTGGATAGCAATAAAACTAGAAGCTATGAAAACACTATTTAAATCAAATCGCTGTGGATACGATATTTTTCTATGCTATATTCGACTAGCGGGCATATTTATGTGTATGTTTTGCGCTCGTCATTGGCCTAGATTTCATGATAAAGAGGTTTAATTATAGACGTTAGTCTGCACGGGCCATCGAGCATCGAGTGCCTGTCACAACTCCCGAGGTTGGGGTGTGACAAACTTAGCATCAGAGCAGGTTTATCCTAGGGAGTCTGCAAGCCGTATCTGGTAAAGTCGTATTTATGGGTATGTCATGCACCATACTTAAAAACATGAGGCTACAGGATATTTAGGATGAACACTTTTCTTTCCGATCTAGATTGTGCGATAGAGCTGAGTTGTAAGTCTCCATCTCTAACCTTCACCTTATTTATGTTATAGCAATGCCTACTACAAGCCGTCAAGCAGTTGTTTTGAGAGTGAATGAAGAGGCAGGGGAAGGTAACAATCAGGTGCCATCTGCCCACATGAACCAACGAGAAATTCATAATGAGACTGATACACAGGTTTCAGGGACCGCACGACTACCCCCAGAACGCAAAAGGGAAACAAATGTACCTCTTATTCCTTCCCTGGTTTCTTTTGAACAGGATTTAGATATGAAAAATGTGGTACAATTGTTAACTCGATTAGTAGAGGCCCAGTGTCAGGCCCCTGGCACTTCAGATAGAATGGTTAGTGGGAGAGTTTGAGATTTTGTTAATCTGGACTCCTTGATATTTATAGGAACAGATTCAAATACAAATCCCCAGAATTTTTAGATCAGTAGAGCTTTCTTCTTATAGATTGCGGGATGTGGCGGTAGTATGGTATGAGACTTGGGAATAGTCTAAGGGACCTCTTTCACCACCAGCGGGATGGAAGGAGCTTTTGGAGGCATTTATGGAGCAGTAGTTTCATGTTGATCTACGTCGAGCCAGGCAAGCTAGATTTCTATGATTGGAGCAAGGTAATATAAATATTCGGGAGTATCGCATACAATTTAACTCCTTAGCTAGGTATGCTCCCTCGGTTGTCGCTGACATAAGTGATAGAGTTCATCGATTTGTGGGAGGTTTGGGACCACATTTGATTGATGGATGTGCTACTATCTCTCTGAATTCAATTATGATATTGCTCGTATTCAAGCCTATGCACAGAACTTGGAGGATCGAAAGAGGCAACAACAAGCCACTTGAGAGCATGACTAGGGCCGATATAAGAGATCCCAGTCCACAAGTGACACACGAGAATCTTAAGGTGGGTTTAGACCTCTGTTTTCTCGGCGTCAATCTTATTCGATGGTTAATGTACCATCATAGTCCCAGGACTAGCATTGTAATCGGACCACTTATTCCGGTCAGGGCCAAACTTCCCGAGGAAGAGCTCACAGTATAGTGGAGATTCTAGTAAGGTGAGGCCCTCGATGCCATATTGTGACCGATGTGGTAAGAATCATTTTGGGCCATGTCGTAAAGGTTCGAATCTATGTTATTCGTGTGGACAACTCGGCCATATCATACATTTTTTCCCGGTGAGAGGTGGGAGAAGTATGATGCAGCCAATATGATCTATAGCAGCTTCTTCTTCATCGGTACGCCCTCGTGAGCAAGGCCCACCAACATCAGTTGGGAGAGGAGGCATTTATCTAAATTAGACAACAGAATGGAATCTATGCATTGTTAGGCCGCCAGGACTTAGAATCATCCCCAAATGTGGTTTTAGGTATATTATATGTATTCTTCACTAACATATATACTTTGTTAGATCCAGATTCAACCTTGTCGTATATTAATTCATTTTTTACTAGTAAGTGTGGTAAGGAACCTAAATTGATACGTCAACCATTTGAAGTGTCTACACCCAAGGGTGAGTCAGTAATAGTTAGAAAGATATATCGAAGGTGTGATGTAACAATTTGTGATCGACATACCTTAGCTGATCTAAGTGAATTAGAAATGCTGGAATTTGATTTATTATAGGTATGTATTGGCTCACTTCTTGTAATTCTATTGTGAATTGTCGGGAGAAAGTTATTTGTTTCAACTTTCGAGGAAGCCCATTATTAAATGGAAGGGTAATGTTGCAGCTCCAAAAGTGAAGTTTATTTCTTATCTTAAGGCTCGAAGGATGATCTCGAAGATGTGCATAAATCATTTGGTGCGAGAGCAGGATGCGGAGGCAAAGCCTCCAACCCTTCAATTGGTTACAATTGTTAAAAAATTTCCCAGTGTAATCCCTGATGAGCTCTCGGGTATCCCTCCCGAGAGAGAGATCGAGTTTGCCATTGACGTGCTTCCCGATACGTAACCGATATCTATTCCCATGTACATAATGGCTCCTGCTGAGTTGAAGGAATTGAAAACTCAGTTGAAAGATCTTTTAGATAAGGGATTTATCCAACCTAACACTTCCTAGTGGAGGCGGTGCTATTTATTCGTAGAAAGACGGTTCATTCACGATGTGCATTGATTACCGATAATTGAATAAGGTAACCATTAAAAATAAGTATCCACTTTTGAGGATCGGTCATTTGTTTGATCAATTGCAAGGTGATAAGTCCTTTTCGAAGATCGACCTCAGATCTGGGTATAACCAGTTGAGAATCAAGGAAGAGGATATTCCAAAGATAGCCTTTCGGACCAGATATGGCCATTATGAGTTCCTTATGATGTGTTTTGGCCTAACCAGTGCACCTCCGGCTTTTATGGATCTGATGAATAGGGTGTTCAAATCATTTCTAGATATCTTTGTGATCGTGTTCATAGATGATACTTTGATGTATTGTAGAACAGAAGCAACACGTAGAGTATTTGCAAACGGTATTACGCACACTCCGAGAATGTAAGTTGTACACCAAGTTTTCCAAATGCGATTTCTATCCAAACCTCAGTGGCTTTTCTCAGGCATATAGTATCGACTGAGGGTATCAAAGTTGATAGTCAAATAATTAAAGTAGTTAAGAATTGTCCAAGGCCCACGACTCCTATGGAGGTGCGTAGTTTCTTGGGCTTAGTTGGTTACTACCTGAGATTCGTGGAAAATTTCAATTCCATTGCTACCCCATTGACGAAGTTGATGCATAAGGTGGCTAGATTTCAGTGGAATGATGATTGTGAAAGAAGTTTACAAGAACAATATAATAGACGCCCCTCGGCACCAATTTTAGCTCTTCTTAAAGGATCCGAGGGTTATGTTATATATTGTGATGCTTCTAGAGTGGGATTGGGAAGTGTGTTGATGAAACACAGTAAGGTTGTTTCTTATGCTTCGAGACAACTAAAGAAACACAAACAAAACTACCTGACTCATGACTTGGAGTGAGCTGCTATTATATTTGACTCTGAAAATGTGGGGTCACTATTTTTATCGAGTTCATGTTGACATATATACGGATCATAAGAGTTTTCAATATATATTCAAGCAAAAAGAGTTGAATTTGAGACAACGAAGATGGCTTGAATTGTTGAAGGACTGTGATGTTGATATTCTATACCACCCCGGTAAGGCAAATGTTATAGTGCACGTATTAAGTCAGAAGTCAATAGGTATTTAAAGGCATATGGAGACTGATAAATTGGAGATGACTAAGGATCTATACCGATTAGCCAATTTGAGTGTACGACTTCTTGATACCGATGACTGAGGAACCATAGTTCGGAATACTGTTGAACCCTCGTTAGTGGCCAAAGTTAAGGCACGACAATTTGATGACCCACTCTTGGTGAAAATAAGATAAAGCATTCCCTTTCAGAAAAAAGCAATTGTTCAAGCTATCCAAGGACAGAGTCCTTAAGTACAAGAATCGGTTGTATGTGCCCGATGTCGGGGGACTCCGCAAGAAAATTATGGAGGAGATTCACCAATCCCGGTACTAGATTCACCCATATCAACCAAGAAGTATCACGATCTCCGACAGCTATACTGCTGGAATGACATAAAGAAAATTGTTGTTGAATATGTTGCTCAATGTTCAAATTTCCAAAAGGTTAAGGTTGAACACCAAAATCCATGAGGATTGCTTCAGAAGATAGAAATCCTGACCTGGAAATGGGAGATAATTAACATGGATTTTGTTATCGGGTTACCCCGTTCACGCCGAAATCTTATTTTGTATGGGTCATTGTGGATCAACTCACTAAGTCAGCTCATTTCCTGCCCGTTAAAGCTACTTTCATGGCTGAAGATAACACTAAGTTTCACATTAAAGATATAGTACGACTTTATGGGGTTCCGATTTCTATCATATTCGATAGAGGTGCCCAATTTATAGCTAATTTTGGGAGACCATTCTAAGAAAGATTGGGTACGAGGATCAACCTTAGCACAGCTTTTCATCCACAAACTGATGGCCAGGCCGAAAGCACTATTCCGACGCTCTAGGACGAGATTAAGAAGTCGGTTATTGACTACTCAAAGGAGACAAAAATCTTACTCGGATATTCGACGATGAGATTTAGAATTCGATGTTAAGGACTAAGTATTCTTAAGGGTGTCGCCTATGAAAGGTGTGATGAGGTTTGGTAAGAAAGACAAGCTTAGCCCGCAGTATGTTGGACCATCTTGAATCATTCAGAGAACTGATCAAGTAACTTATAAGCTTGAGTTTCTCCTAGAATTTAAAGTAGTATATTCAGTATTCCATGTGTCCATGCTTCGAATGTGCTTGGGTGATCCATCCCATATTACCTCTATTGAATATATTCAAGTCACAAAGGACCTATCTTATAAAGATATTCCAGTGGCTATCCTGGACCACCAAGTCTGTAAGCTACGAACCAAGGAGGTAGCTTCAGTTAAGGTACTTTGGAGGAACGATAAAATAGAAGAAATGACCTGGGAAGCTGAAGAAGATATAAAATCCAGGTACCCCCATCTATTCCATACTACGGGAGGCAACAATGAAACTATTATAACGGACACAACCAAAAATGATTAGAGGGTTTTGCAAAAGTGACTACGATTCAACATTCAAGGACGAATGTTCCGAATGGAGGATGATGTTACACCCCACATTTCTCCTCACGTCTAAATTCAAAGACTAATAAGGATTTAATGTAATCAATCTCCTGGTGGCAAGTTATAGGGCAAAAGGGGCGACTACATGTAACCAGCTTTCGCCAGTTGTCCCACCGGACGCGGTGGCCGAGGCGGGTTGACCCGTATAGTACTTGGGGTGGTGAAACTTTATAGGCTTGATATAAAAGTCATTTCAACTCTCCTCTCATTTATTTGAGAGAATATCGCCGGCCTGAGCTCACCCAAAATTCTCTCAAGCTTCCTAAGAATTTCCTACATAGATAAAGCTCGAATCAAAGGGAAACTTGGTGAAACTTTTAGGTAAAAAGGCATGTGATTATTACTTTACCATTTTCATGTTTGTGATATTGATTTTGGAGAAATTCTTTGGAAACAAAGGTAATCACCATAGAGGTAAGAGGTTCAGGAAGCGTAGGTGATTCCTCAACCAGGTATGTAAGGCAGTCTTCCTTCATGGCATGGTCTGATATAAGTGTACCTTTCTATTTGGCCCTCACGGTGTAAGCCTAAATTGGTCTAAGTTCTTCTTAAATATTGTTCGAGTTCATGTATTTTCTTTACCGGTGGTATTTCTTGCCCACTATAAGATGTTTTGGGGTGGTATCATAAGGTAGTAAAATATTGTTTGTTTTGAGTCTAACTTTGATCTTATTATAATTGACTTCATATCATACCATCATATCTGTGTATCTATCTTAATTAACCGAGTCTATGAAACGATAAGTTAGCTAAATATTATCGAGCCCCGATGAGGTCGGGTATGAATAACTGTTATGTGGTATCATCGAGCCCTGATTTGGTGGGGTACGAAACATCGTGTTAACGTGATATAACAAAATGTCCTTGAGACCGGGAACAACCGAAACCTTCTGAGGCCGTGTATGATATAATGAAAGCATGATACTTTACCGAATCTTTATCGAGGCCACCGGTTATGATATGACGTAATACGATGTGATATGATATTCCTCGAAGAGTGGCTTTATTTTTGTAAAACTTGTATGCATTTTTAATTCGAAGTTACCACCGTATACGTCCCCGGTGTCCTTGCCTAAGGCATCCAGGTTGAAGTTGTGTACTCACATCTCTTATGCCCTACCTTTGATTTCTATATATTATCAGCTTTACATACTCAGTACATCTTTCGTACTGATGCTCATTTCTTTTAGGTGTTGCGTCCATACTCACAGGTACTGATAGACCCGGTAGAGTTCCTCCCCAGTAGGGTATACATTTCAGCTATTGATGGTCGCACTTCACTTATTCGGAGAAGCTGTTCAGACGCCGATAGGTACTGATATGTATGTCCCAACCATTTTGGGTACGGTAGGTCCCTGTCCTGACAATGTCATATGTACATATATTTTTGGCACTCTTAGAGACTTGCAGACTAGTGTTCAGATGTATGTAAAGGTTGGTTATAACCTTGTTGGCAACGGTTGTGAATATGCAAAAACAAATGTTAATATTTCTTTATAAATCCATTGTAAATATTTTAATCTTGGTATTACACTTAGGAGGCCTTGTTGGCCCAGATTTCATGATAAATGCGTTGGTCCACACGGGCCTTCGGGCATCATGGGCCGGTCGTGCCTCCCGAGGGTGGGGTGTGACAAATCACATGACATTAATGGTTGTACCATACTAATATCAATCGCACAACATAAACCGTCGTCCCATAATAATATCAACCGCACGACATATACTATCATGCTAACCTCAGTCTATATAAGAGAACCATATACAGGGAAGTATGCATATGAACAAGAGATAAGCATGGTTTATGCATATTGACAAAGAAATAAATATACAGGGATGTATGCATATGCACAAGTATGACTACAAATATAACATGTATCAACATACAAAATAGCCCATTATGTAAAAATAAGGAATCAAAATCCTAGACATGATCTCTAGCATAAATAAAGTTGTTCAAGTAGTATTTAAATAACTAAAATATATTTCAAGAAAAATATGTCTAAATAAGGCATAAAAAGCCTAAAATCTACACCAAAAATAGTATAAGCTTAGTATTCGCATATACGCTCGTCACCTCACATATATGTCACCCCCAAACATATAGCATTTAGCATATAAATTCATTTTAAGAAAAGTTCCCACAAGCCGAGGATAAAGAAGGTACTTACTTTCTTTCATGCTAGCTCTATTCTTTAAAAATTTCCTTTTCTAGCTCTAAATCCGTCAACGATATTGATCTATCTCAAACGATACTCAATGAAGACAAATAAAGCTATAGGAATTATTTCCAAATGGAAAAACATCAATCTTTAACAAAATCTCAAAAATCAATAAGAGTTAACCCCGGCCCATATGTTCAAAGCCCAAAACAAAAGACGAATCATGCTGACCGATAACATCAAGAGTCGAAATATGTAATTAGTTTTTAAATTCGAGTCCAAATCGATATTCAAAATCCTAAAGTATATATTCTTAACTTTCAAGTCAAAACCCTCTTTTTCACTTTTGAATCCTTGATTCCAGGATACAATTGATGATCGATTAATGTTATAATTATAGATTTGAGTGAGAATCGCTTACCTCATTGTCTTAGGTGAAATTTGCTTCGAAAATACCCTCATCTGAGCTCCTATCTCTCTAAATAATATAATAAGGTCCAAGTACGAAATAGAGTTTTATAGCAAAAAGTTGAATTTTCAGCTTCAGGTGTCGGACGCCCTCTTGAAAGCGAAGGGTCCACACTTCACTCTTCCCCCTCGCCTGCAACAGAGGCTGAACGCAAAATGTCCGCCTTGGCCTCCGCATATGCTGTATTTCTTTTACAATTTTTTAACTTCCAAACCACTCTCCAAATACCTCANCGATAAATGCGTTGGTCCACACGGGCCTTCGGGCATCATGGGCCGGTCGTGCCTCCCGAGGGTGGGGTGTGACAAATCACATGACATTAATGATTGTACCATACTAATATCAATCGCACAACGTAAACCGTCGTCCCATAATAATATCAACCGCACGGCATATACTATCATGCTAACCTCAGTCTATATAAGAGAACTATATGCAGGGAAGTATGCATATGAACAAGAGATAAGCATGGTTTATGCATATTGACAAAGAAATAAATATGCAGGGATGTATGCATATGCACAAGTATGACTACAAATATAACATGTATCAACATACAAAATAGCCCATTATGTAAAAATAAGGAATCAAAATCCTAGACATGATCTCTAGCATAAATAAAGTTGTTCAAGTAGTATTTAAATAATTAAAATATATTTCAAGAAAAATATGTCTAAATAAGGCATAAAAAGCCTAAACTCTACACCAAAAATAGTATAAGCTTAGTATTCGCATATACGCTCGTCACCTCACATACATGTCACCCCCAAACATATAGCATTTAGCATATAAATTCATTTTAAGAAAAGTTCCCACAAGCCGAGAATAAACAAGGTACTTACTTTCTTTCATACTAGCTCTATTCTTTAAAATTTTCCTTTTCTAGCTCTAAATCCGTCAACGATATTGATCTATCCCAAACGATACTCAATGAAGACAAATAAAGCTATAGGAATTATTTCCAAATGGAAAAACATCAATCTTTAACAAAATCTCAAAAATCAACAAGAGTTAACCCCGGCCCATATGTTCAAAACCCAAAACAAAAGACGAATCATGCTGACCGATAACATCAAGAGTCGAAATATGTAATTAGTTTTTAAATTCGAGTCCAAATCGATATTCAAAATCCTAAAGTATATATTCTTAACTTTCAAGTCAAAACCCTCTTTTTTACTTTTGAATCCTTGATTCCAGGATACAATTGATGATCGATTAATGTTATAATTATAGATTTGAGTGAGAATCGCTTACCTCATTGTCTTAGGTGAAATTTGCTTCGAAAATACCCTCATCTGAGCTCCTATCTCTCTAAATAATATAATAAGGTCCAAGTACGAAATAGAGTTTTATAGCAAAAAGTTGAATTTTCAGCTTCAGGTGTCGGACGCCCTCTTGAAAGCGAAGGGTCCACACTTCACTCTTCCCCCTCGCCTGCAACA
>AWOL01S0151530.1:4260-15370 GCA_000715115.1 Nicotiana otophora
TATCCGTGCAGCACGTGAGTTGGCCGTGCGGATCCAGATATTGATACTATAGCACGTGAGTTGTCCGTGCAACACGTGAGTTGGCCGTGCGGATCTAGATATTGATACTATGGAACGTGAGTTGTTCGTGTAACACGCGAGTTGGCCGTGCAGATTATAGCGCTTGGGCTGTAGGAGCCCCTCCGGAGTCTGTACACCCCCAGTGAGCGCGGGTACCCATTGCGTGTGAGTGTTGAGGGCCGAGAGCCGAGTGGTTGAGCTGTTGTGATGAGTTGAGTGATTGTTGCCTGAGATGCTGTACTTGCTTTGCATTTGTTGTTGCACTTGGTTTCTATCTGTCATTGTTGTGAAATCTCTGAAAGATTTATATCCGGATTACATGAATTTGAATTGTATAAAATTGATTTGACTTAAACTGCCGGATTTGAAAGCATGTCTATTCTTTGCTGGAATTACTGAAAGTGAACTATAACTGTGTAGCTCGTCACTATCTTCAGTTCTTTATTTATTATTGTTACTTGCTGAGTCAGTTGTACTCATACTACACCCTGCACTTCGTGTGCAGATTCAGATGTTCCCGGGCATAGCGGGTGTTGATTCTTTCGCACAGCTGATTTTATGGAGATTCTGAGGTAGCTGCCGTGTTTCGCAGACCTTGCCTCTCCTTCCCTATCTCCTTGTTTACTGTATTTGGTCTCAGACTATTATGGACCGTATTTTCCAGAGTTGTAATCATATTAGATGCTTATGTACTCAGTGACACCAGGTTTTGGGAGTGGTTGTATCGGTATTTGTAAGATTTGTGGATTGTATTTAAATATTGTATTTTCAAACTTAAAGAAAAATTGTGGTTTATTGAGATTGTCGGCTTGCCTAGTGTCGAGATAGGCGCCATCACGTCAGGTTAGAATTTTGGGTCATGACAATTATGCTTCCAACTCTTTCTCACGCTTAGCTCTTATAGCTAACTCGTACTGGTGATCATACATCCTTAGAATGCTATCAAATAACGGATACATCCCCCCACTTATTTGTGTGGATAGCACACCAGTCCAAAAATACACATCAAGGTACACATGAACCCATTTTTCCTTCTAAGAGTATAGCTTGATGAACTAATTCCTTGTATGCAAATTATACTTTGTAGTATATTCTGTCTATTTTCTCTCAAAAACTTCAAAAGTAAGGCTATCAAGGACCATGGATTAAAATTCTCCACGTGCAATTTTAGAAGGACGACCACTTAAGTAAAGAGGTAACTTTGAAAATATATGCCAAATACAATACCTATGTATTATATGTGGCATCACTTCAGCAATGGTTGGCTTAATGCTCGAACTGTAATGACCCGGCTAGTTATTTTGAGAGTTGTAGCCCCGTTCCCCCATTTACTGCTCATTTGGTACTTTATAGCTGTTATGTGACTTATCGGGATAGTCGGTTTGGGTCCGGTGAGATTTCAGACTGAAATGAGACACTTAGTCTCGAGGTTAAAATCTTAAGTTGAAGTGATTGACCGCGTGTTGATCTTTGAGTAAACGACTCTGGAACGGAGTTTTGATGGTTTTGTTAGTTCCGTTAGGTAATTTTGGACTTAGATTTGGAGGTTCGTAGTGCAATTAGGCTTAACATGATGAAAGTTGAAATTTTTGGAAAGTTGACTTTTTGATATCGGGGTTGGATTCCGATTCTGGAAGTTAGAATAGGTCCGTAATGTCAAATGTGACTTGTGTGCAAAATTAGGGTCAGTGAGATGTGTTTTGATAGGTTTCGGCGTCATTTGTAGGAGTGGAATATCCTTAGTTTCAATAGGCTTGAATCGCGGTGCAATTCATATTTTTGAAGTTGTTTGATGTGATTTGAGGGCTCGACTAAGTTCGTATGATGTTTTGGGACTTGATGGTATGTTTGGTTGAGGTCTTGATGGCCTCGGGTTGACTTCGTATGGTCATCAGATCAATTTGAAGTTTGAGGGAATGATAAAGCTCACCAACTTCTGGTCTAATCGCACCTGCGGAGTGAGGATCACAGGTGCATTCTCACAGAAGAGAGAAGGGAGCCGCAAAAGCGACCAGGGAGTAAGTGAGCAGAGGTCGTAGGTGCGAGGTTATTTCTACACCTGTGTGGTCGCAGATGCGGCGTTAAGGGCGCAGGAGAGGAGGGCTCGTAGGTGCGATGGGGAGTTTCGCACCTGCGGTTGTGCAGATGCGAGGCGAGGACCGCAAAAGTGGAGACCCAACTCCAGTGGTTCACCACAGAAGCAGAATATTGGTCACTTCTGCGACACCGCAGATGCGGTTAAGTGTCCGCAAAAGTGGAAAGGCTGGACAGAAAGTGAAATACAAGGGTTCGCGATTTTGGCTTCATTTCAAATATTTCAAGCACGGTTTAGGCGATTCTTGAGAGGGTTTTCGAGGGGATTCTTGAGTTAAGTCCCTTGTGCTCATCTTTGATCAATAATCTTGCTTCCCCATTGATTTTTCCACCTAGTTGGTGAGTATTTAATGTGTAAATTGGGAGTTTGAGGCTTGGGATTTGGAGGGTTTGATTTGGGGATTTGGGTGACGATTTGGTGTCGAATTGTGATAAACTTGGTATAGTTAGACTCGTGGCTGAGTGGGCTTTCGGGTTTAGTAACTTTTATCAAATTTTGAGACGTGGGGTTGGGGCTGGCTTTTGAGCCGATTTTTTATTTTGATTAATAGCTTAGCATTTTCTTATGGAGTTGATTCCTTTAGCCCATATTGATTATATCGCATTGTTTATGGCTAGATCCGAGGCATTCAGAGGCCGTTTCATGAGGCAAGGGTGTGTTAGAGTAGATATTTGCTCGGATTGAGGTAAGTAGCAGTTCTAAATTTGGATTTTAAGGGTACGAAATCCTGTAATACGTGTCATGTATTTGGTTTTGAGGTGACGCACATGCTAGGTGACGGGTGTGTGGGCGTGCACCATAGGAATTGTGGCTTGGTCAAATTCTGTGGAACCGTCTTGTTATTTAATCTGTTGTTATCTGTACATTCTCCATGTAGTAGAAAAATTGAACCACAAATAATGTTAGAAATCATGTTTAGACTATGTTTTGGCACTGTAGGGACCCACAAAGGTCGTGTACATGTTGAATTATCTGCTAAATTATTGTTTTGTACTCAGTCATAATTTTAATTATTTATTATATGTCAGTCTCTATTGTTCCTTGCTGATACATTATATCATTTTTGTTGGGGCTGACTTTCATGACTACTGAAAGCCGAGAGACTGGAGAGATTTATGACTGAGAAAGGCCGAGGGCCTGATTGTGAGATAGTAATACTATAGCACGTGAGTTATCCGTATGGATCCAGATATTACACTATAGCACGTGAGTTGTCCGTGTGAATTATAGCGCTTGGGCTGAAGGGGCCCCTCCGGAGTTTGCACACACCCCGAGTGAGCACAAATACCTACTGAGTACGAGTGTCGAGTGCCGAGTGCTGAGTGAATGAGAGGGTTGAGTGACCGTGGCCCTGAGAGGATGCATTTGATTTCATTATTGTTGCACTTAGCTGCCATGTATCACTGTATTGAAATTTCTGAAAGATATTACACTTTGTTTCACTTAAACTTGTCATGGAATAACTGTTTGACCTAATTTATTGAACTTGAGAGCATGCCTACTTTCTTATGTTGAAATCACTGTAATTGAACTATAACTGTGAAACTCGTCACTACTTTCAGTTCTTTATTTAGTCTTGTTACTTACTGAGTTGGTTGTGCTCACGCTACACCCTGCACCTTGTGTGCAGACCCAGGTGCATCCGGTCATGGCAGTTGCTGAGTTATGGAGTTCGGATTCTCTGAGACTATCGAGGTAGCTACTTGGCGTTTCGCAGACCTTGTTTCTGTTTCCCTATATTTCCACTTATTGTATTTAGTTTTAGTTTATCAGAGATAGTATTTTCCGGACTTGTGATGTATAGATACTCATGTACTCACTGACACCCCGATGTTGGAAATTTCCGCGTTGTATTTTGCGTTTCTATCCCGTTTATGAAATCTTTTATTATTTAAACTGCTTAAATCCATTTTATGTTAAAGGTGTTAGAGTTATTTCGTAAATATCGACTTACCTAGTACCACGATAGGCGTCATCACGACATGTCAGGATTTTGGGTCGTGACACGGACACTGGTCAGTTATAATAGTATCTGGATGAATATTTCCCATAGCCTCAAGCCAAGTTCTAAAAACCAATTTATAACTATTGATATCATCATGAGACATGAGAGCACATCCAGTAGGATGGACCGTCTATGGTGATTGATGCCAACAAATGTAGCACATGGCATATTATAGCCATTCACAAGGCACGTCGTATTGAAGCATGTAGCATCATAGAATTGCTCATATGCCGCCTTACAGTGTGAATGCACCCATACCATATTTCGCAGCCTACCAACATTATCAACGTCTATTGAATAGAAAAACTCCCTATCCTTTACCTGCATTTCACGAAACAAGTTGAGCAATGATTGTGTGTTCCCTTCTTACATTTCAAAATTTATACTCTTTAAAATTAAATTTCTACAATCTATTGGAGTGCAACTCAAATTTTTGCGGTCCACCATATTGAACCTTAGCAAGTCTAATATTCTTGAAGGGTCTAATGCAGATTGATCATGAGCTACAAAATCCCTCTTTAAAGAATCACTAATGGACCTATGTCCATCCATCAGCCACGACATGGCAGGGAGCAAATCACGATTGTGATTATTAACGACCTTAAAGACGTGCCAACAACTAGAATCATCCAAAACAGCAGTGAGTCTACTGTACAATTGTTACTCTTGGTGGTAAACTTAATTTTGCGAATCCTAGCCCTATCACAACAATAAGTTATATACTTGGTAGTGTCACGACCCTTTTTGTTGGAATTTCTTTTGACGTTAGAGAATTCTTTCAATTGTGCATGTTCTTTGTAGAATGCAAACAAAGAATCTTTATATCTATATTGCATTCTAGATATTGGACCAACAACCACATCCTCTTCAGTAAAATCATTCTCTATTTTTCGATCAGTACCATATTCTTCTAACTCATTTCCTAACAACTGCTCCTCATCAACCTCGACTTCTCCATAATATTCTTCATCGACTTTCATCATCATCATCATGCACATCATTGTTGAAACTACCGTGTGAATAAACATCAACCTATTCATATTCATTCAACAAACTGTCGTCTGATGTCATCCCTAAAGATCTATACAACTCACCCCTAACTCGATCAAACCTACTACTTTGGTTCATATTCATGATTGTTGTATTGTGTTCTATTCATTTGGATTCATATTTTCTTGCACCACCAAATTTTCTTCGTTTAAATTCATGTTTAGATTAAGGAAGAAAAAAGGGAAAGATTATAGCCATTTATGTGATCGACTCTTTAAGATCATATACCGTATTTTTTTATGAATACAATAATTTGCTATACACATAAAATGCACAATTAATGCAAAAACTTTTCATCTTCCTCCATATGTGAACATGGATGATTTCACGTTGCTCAATGTTTAGGAATAGGAAAAAGTTACTATATTTACTAGGCAAAATAGCTTGATAGTCACTTGTACTTGTTTACGTTTGTCATCCCTGTTCTTGTACTAAACGAAGTTTCATCCAGACACTTATAGTTATTCCAAATCAATATTTTTAACCCTCTAACCGCATGTGTTCTTCAAACGCCCTGACGTGGATATCACATCAGTATCCACATCAAGTTTCTTTATTATTTAATTTATTTTTTAATATTATTCATAAATTATATTTTTTTGTTTCCATTCGACCATCCCCTTCATCACCGTCCTCCTCAATCATCATCTTTATTCTTCACAATTCACCACACATTTACCACCACTTTCAAAATAGCTCACGAGTAACATTATAATGTTATGATACAAACAACAAGAGAAAGAATTTAGCTAACTCTTGTTTTCCATCGGTAACCACTCTTTTGCTCTTCATTTAACTTTTTTTTCAACTCAACTCTTAAAAATCGCCCCACCAACGCCTGCAATTCCTCTCCGCTCACCCTTCACCTAAAAAGCTTTTTCACATCCAATACTCCACCATAACACCACTAATCAACTACCAAAAAGAATCGATCCGAAACGACTCCTAAAAACCATCACACTAGAAATTTACCCTAAGTTTTTTAAGAGGCCTTTACTAGAAAACGGCTCGTCGGAGATCTTTTTGCATCTTTTCTATTTCTTTTCCTTGCAAAAACTTGTCCTCAGAAGCTTGGGGGGTGAGAAAATGGGGGATTTAGAAAGGAACTTTCTTTGTAAGTTGTTACAATTTGGGAATGTTTCGAATCTGGGGCAAGAAACATTTGTGGTAGATGAGAGGTGGTGGAGACGATTGTATCACAGTTGAGTTTTGGGTTAAAATGGGGGAGAGGTAATAACTAGAATAAGGGAGGAGGAGAAAGAAAAATGGGAAGGGGAAGGTGGGAAAAACGTAAAAGAGAAAGCACTCATTGGCTTTTCTTTTCTTTATGTACTTAACTTTTTATCTTTTTTTAATCATTTTAATTATTTTATGGTTTAAATAATTATACTTACGCTCCATATATGCGTGAAATACACGTATTTTGTCCAGTTAAGCTGTCAAGCTGCCACATAGATCTAATCAACGGTCAGAGGGATTTAAATATTAATTTTGAATAATTATTAGTGTCAGGATGAAAATTTGTTGAATACAAGGATCGAGATGATAAACACGAACAAGTACAAGTGTCTATCAGTATAATTTATTGGAGGAAACATTGTTGAGAGAAATTGGAATAAGGATGTGGTAGTCATTTCGCAAGTGTGACCACATTGGGCCAAATTAGTAATCATTGCATGGGGCGCCCTATTTGGTCGCCCCTTTTTAACTTATACCCGTTTTATTTTTTCGTTTGCATCCGTACCTATTTTTTTGTTAAAAGCATTTTAAAAAGACGATTTTCCCTTCTTTTATAAAAGACTATTGAGCAAACTGTAGACTGCAGGGCAAAACTTCATCATATTTTGGTATGAAATTTTAGCAAATGAACTAAATAACTTCAGCATGCATTAGAAAAAACTAATTAAAAAATTACATACTTCAAGACAAAAATTTTAGCATGTTTAGTCTGAAGTTTTAGCAAATGAACTAAAAAACTTCAGCTTGTTTAGACTGAAGTTTCGGAAAAAACTCATGACAAAACTGTAGACTGCATGACAAAACTTCAGCATATTTTGTCACGACCAAAAATCTATTAAAGGTCTTGATGGTGCCGGACACCGCTGTCAGGCAAGCCAACAATAAATTCTCAATTTGTTTCTCGTTTAATATTTTGAAATCATATTTTTCCTTCCATCAAACAGTAGAAGATGAAATTTACAGAGTAAATGATAATATTTTTAACAAATTTCAATACAAAACAACTCATAGTCACCCCAAAACCCGGTGTCACAAGTGCATGAGCATCAACTAGGAATGTAAAATAAAATACAGCATCTGTCCGGAATACAAATTTGGATAAAAAAATATAAATACTCTGAATGAGACTCTGCTGGCTGCGGGTCGTAATGTGGAATGCAGCTCATGTAAGTCCCCGTATGCAAACACGCCTCTGCTCTCACAAGGCCACTACCTAACCCCGGAGGAGTAGTGACGAGGGGTCTACATCGACATTTACTAGAAGTCCAGTTAATTAAATAATACAATAATCATACAATTGTAAATTACACAACAATAAGGGAGAAATTTGAAATTTCATAATGTTCCACTTATTTCCTTTTTATCAAAATTTATCGATCATGTATCCTACCTCAATATCTCAGAATAAATGCCAAGTGTCAATACCAATCAGATAAGAAATACCATAAAATACCGGGCGTTAGTGAAAAGTTTATCTCGTGAATATTCGGACTACTAGCGGTATAACACACGATTCTGTCGAGGTCGTTCGACCCAATCCGAAGTAGTGTGTACACTGCGGAGGGTCGAATGTCACGAACTAGAGATGCACCTCTATATACTCCTGAGGTGTTTGGCCCGCTCCACAAGAAAGGAAAGAATTTATCCCGTCCCGAGAGATACTGCCGAGTCGTTCGACTCGCTCTACAAGAAAGGAAGAAAGTTTCCGAATCACAAGATACGCGCTTACAATAAAGTACATGAGCACAATAATAAGTACATCTTTTTACATTTATGGAATACCTTAGCAACAACTCAGGGTATTAAAGCTTGACCCTATACTTTATTTCTAAATCAATTTCAGTTATAACTTTAATTAAATAAGCCAGCAGAACAAGTTCAAAAGAATTCAATTATTACAGGATAAGGTCCTAAGTCTACCCGGACATAGACATGCTTTAGCTACGTACGGACTCTCGTCACCTCGTGCGTACGTAGCGCCCACAACTAGTTGCACATAACAATAAGTATCACCTATGAGGTGGTTTCAGCCTCACAAGGTTAGACATGAGACTTACCTTGCTACGAAATTCCATAACTGGTTCCAAAGCCCTCTAACACCTCAAACCGATGCCTGTCGCTCCAAAACTAGTCAAACAATGTGCAAACCAAAAAAAAATATACTTTAATACTCATAACAAATCAATTTAGACAAATTCCCAACTCCGCTCGAAAAGCCGATAAAGCAACCCTCAGGCCCACGTGTCCGAATTCTAAAATTTTTCGAAGACAAACACTACCCACAACACTACGAGCTCAAATATATAATTTATTCTCAATTTTATACCCAAATTTGTGAACAAATTCAAATAATACCAATTTCTAGATTTTTCTTCAAAATCCCAAATTTCTACAAATTTTCATGCTTGAATACATGTAAAAATCATGTATTTAATTCACAATGTGAAGAAATCACTTATCCCATTATAGTTGATGAAGATGGCACTCCAAAGTGCTCCAAAATCGGCTTTCATGGACGAAATAAAGTGAAAATGAGCCAAAACCCCGTTTTATAAAAACCTCACTGCCCAGCGATCCTCGGACTTGCGGTGCAATAACCGCTTCTGCGGCTCCGCACCTGTGAAAATTCCATAGCAGGTGCGATTCAAGCTTAGCCCAACCGTTCCGTATCTGCGCTCCTTGTAGCGCATCTCGCGTCCGCTTCTGCGGTCCATGCGCCGCACCTACGCCTGTCACCCGCTCCTGCATTGCCCACTTCACACTTGCGTCTTCGTAGGTGCGCCCAAATGTTACGCACCTGCGGTCCCTGACCAGCCTCTTTTCCTTCGCACCTGCGACTCGTGGCTCGTACCTGCGAGCTCCCACCTGCGGCCCTTTTCACGCAGGTGCGATCGCACCAGATATCAGCTGCCTCAGCATTTCATCCAAGTCCCAACTCGATCCTTTAACCATCCGAAATCCACCCGAGGCCCTCGGGACCTCAACCAAATATACCAACACGTCCCAAGACACATTAGGAACTTAGTCGAGCCTTTAAATCACATCAAACAACGCTAAAAACACTAATCACCCTCCAATTCAAACTTAATGAACTTTAGAACTTCAAACTTCCATATTCGATGCCGAAACCTATCAAATCACGTCCGATTGACCTCAAATTTTGCACACAAGTCACATTCGACATTACAGACCTACTCCAACTTCCAGAATCGGAATTCGGCCCCGATATCAAAAAGTCCATTCTCGATCAAACTTCTTAAAATTAACCAAATTTCAAACTTTCGCCCAATTGACCCCAAAATGACCTACGGACCTCCAAATCCACTTCTGGACGTGCTCCTAAGACCGAAATCATCATAAAGAGCTATTCCCAGACTCAAAATACCAAATGGATGTCGATATCATTGAAATGCACTTCAACTCAAATTTATGAAATTCTTCCAAAACACCAACCTTCCACAATAGGCGCCGAAATGCTCCCGGGTTATCCAAAACCCGATCCAGACATACGCCTAAGTCCAAAATCATCATACGAACCTGTTGGAACCTTGAAATCCCGATTCTGAGGTCGTCTGCTCAAAAATCACACTTTAGTAAATTCCTCCAACTTAAGGCTTTCGAAATTAGAATTTTCTTTCCAATCAACTCCGAACTTCCCGAAATACAATCCGACCACGCGTACAAGTCATAATACCTGAAGTGAAGCTGCTCAGGGTCTCAAACCGCTGAATGATGCACTAGAACTCAAAATGACCGGTTGGGTCGTTACATTCTCTCCCACTTAAACATATGTTCGTCCCCGAACGTGCTAAGAACTGCTCTGGAGTCCGAAATTATTGTTTAACACCTCGTGCACCTACCCGTGCTACCACAACCCAGTTGAGCACATTAGCTCAGGCTGAAGATTCTCCCTTTTATTCAATCAAGTTAGCCTTAGTGCCAAATTCCAACACCTGAATTCCTCTACCAGGTCTGTTCCCAACATACGAACATTGTATCCATCACTACACGATGTATCGATCCCTGATTGTATACTCTTACTGAGTTCACACCATACACCGCATTATTCACATGACCATAATGGCATCCCCCGATAACAATAGCCGAAATCCCAAGAATCTGATGCCCACAACACATCTCATGAAGCATATAAGTCATGTTTTAGTTCTCGCAATACTGCCACCACAGAAGAGATGTGTAGAAACTCATAACCAACTGCCGAATCACAACTCATGGAGTCTCTCCTCCCGACAAGAACCATTACCTCATTCTGGATTGAATATCGATATTTTCTCTTTAATGTTCCTCATGTAAATCTTATTGCACTGATCTCAGGTCCAATAATCTCGTCTCATGCTATATAAGTTGCTCGGGCAATAAGACACCTCACGCACTGCCAAAAGTCTCATATGATGCCACAATGTGCCAACAAGCTACAAACTCGAATGTGATACATAAGGAAACAAACTCTAGGAAGATCTACTCAACCCACGTAACTAATTTAAACAACCGAAAAGATGTTGTGGACCTTTCTCGGGAAATGAGAAGCAAAAAACACAATAATAGATGTGGGAAACTATACTCAATAATGCATTGTTGCGGCGTGCAACCCGATCCACACATGATACCGTTGCGGCGTGCAACCCGATCCAACCATGATA
>AWOL01S0151613.1:0-14346 GCA_000715115.1 Nicotiana otophora
AAAGTCTTGAGCATATTGTGTGGTAAATTAGGTAATTGTTGGTATATATTTAATCATCTATTTGTCGTGCCTAAATCCTTGTTGTTGATTGAATCTGTTGTTATATGACAATTTGATGTGATTGTTACTTGATTATTTATGTAATTCCGTGAATTTGTTGGTTTGATAATTATTGGAATTGAATTTCATTATGGATTTTTCCTCTGTAAATAATTAATTAAATGAGATTAAGAAGAGGTGTTTATATAATTATTAAAAATTTAAATTTAATGAAGACTTTGCTTTTATGTTGAGTAGTTTCTATCTCTATTGGTTATTTTTGGGTGTTGTACACATTGTGTGGAGCTTTTGGCTATTTGTTGTGAAATTAATTGATTTTGATATATCCTTGAAATTTGTTGTGGCCATTAAGCAAACTGTAATGTGAATTGATTTTGTTATGTTGCCGTGATAACTTGCCGTGTAAATTATTGTGTTGTGTGAATTATTATTTTGGTGAGATAAGGGTGGCATTTCACCATTGATATTATGTGGGTATAAGGGTGGCATTTCACTGTTGTTGTGTTGCTGGAATATTATCTGGAAGGAGCGATAAGGGTGGCAATAGGAGCGATAAGGGTGGCTATTGATATTGTCTGGATGTAGCGATAAGGGTGGTAATTGGAGCGATAAGGGTGGCTATTGTCAGGGACGATATGTGATGATGTGGGGTTGTGGTGTTGATGATTTTCATGTGATGCTGTGATTTTTTTGTGTTTATTTTTATACCTTGTGCAATTTGTCTTGTTGTTGGTAAATTGATAACAATTTGATTTATGTTGCAACAGAGAGCCTGTAGCTATGGTCAGGCGGATTATAAAATAAAATGTGGGCACGAGGTGCCGTGAGTAACTAATGAGAATATTTGGCACGTGAATTGTCCGTGCAGTTGAGCTATGAAATATGGGCACGAGGTGCTGTCCGTGCAGTTGTGATATGAAATGAGGGCACGAGGTGCCGGGGAAGTATGATGGTTTAATTATGGGCACGAGGTGCCGTGGAAACATAAAAAATGAGCTGAGACCCGTGTTTACGAAAAATATAAAAATGGGCTGAGACCCGTATTTTTATGATTTTGAAATGAGGTGTCACATGGTGACTTTTTATTGAAAGAATTATATTCGAAATATTTATTTGAAAGGATTTTTATTCAAAAAGAATTATATGAAAGAATTGTATTTGAAAGATATTTATTTAAGGAAATTATATTTGAAGATATTTATTGAAAGAATTTTATATTCGAAAGATGTTTATTTGAGGAAATTATATTAAAAAAGAGTTTTATTCATAAGAATTATGTGTGGAAGATATTTAATTGAAGAACTTGATTTGACTGGGTGCAAATGTATTTATCAATTGTTAAGCGATATTAATGGTGATTTTATTGTCTTACTGTGTACATCACTGGTTGTTTTATATTGCACTTACTGCTATTTGTTTTCTATTATTTTGTATATTATATTGCACAGGTTATTAGACTACTGAGTGTCTTGACTGCACCTCATCTCTACTCCACTGAGGCTAGTCTTGATATTTATTGGGTACCGACCGTGGTACACTCATACTACACTTCTGCACATTTTTGTGCAGAGCCAGGTATTGGAGACATCGGACTTGAGTAGAGTTAAAGCGGGATCGTAAGGATTCAAGGTAGAGCTGCTTAGTCGTCGCAGTCCCTTAGAGTTTTTTTATTTCATTGTACTGTTAATTTATAATCAAACAGTATTGTATACTCGGTCCTCTTGATTATTCCATGTATTCAGTTAGAGTTCGTGACTCAGTACTACCAATCTTGGGAGGTTGTATACTGTAAATATTTCCGCTGTTAGTTTCAAAAAACAATAGCTTCAAAATATAATTGAAATCGGCTTACCTAGTCTTAGAGACTAGGTGCCATCACGACGCCTGTGTTGAGATTTTGGGTCGTGGCACAATATGTGTGAGAAATCATGAATGATGTGATACTGTACAGCATGAAAAAAATACATCTTTATGCCTGTATGTCGTGTGTGCATGTCAATGCGATGCAACTCAGTGATAAAATCATATGCATACACTTAGAGTATCATTTTTCTCAGTCCTCCCAGTCACTCAGTCCTCACAGTCACTCACTCCTCCCAATCACTCAGTCCTCCCAAGCACTCGGCACTCGCACTCGCACTCAGTAGGTACCTGCGCTCACTGGGGGTGTGTACAGACTCCGAAGGGGCTCCTTCAGCCCAAGCCTATAATCTGCACGGACAACTCATGTGCTGCAAGGACAATTCACGTGCTGTAATAATATTTGGATCCGCACAGACAACTCACGTGTTGCACGGACAAGTCACGTGCTATAATAATATATGGATCCGCACGTATAACTCACGTGCTATAATAAAGCTTATAAGGCCTGCTGCAGGCAGGCAGCCCCGATCCACATAATAATCCTCACAATCAGGCCCTCGGCCTCACTCAGTCATCAATCTCTCCAGTCTCTCTCTCATGGGCTCACAATGTCATGAAAATAGCCCAAAAATGATGACATGATGTATCAATAAATAATAACAGAGACTGAGACATGATATGTAATGACATAAATATAACTGAGTATAAATATTCAATTTAAAATAAATAATTCACAGTAATATGACCTATGTGGGTCCCAACAATACTGGCACATAGCCTCAACATGATTTTTAATATGATTCAACTCAATTTCTTTAACACATAAAACCGCATGGAAAATGCCAAGATTATTTAACTACAAAAATTTCACAGAAACAATTATGTCACAATTTTTATAGTGCACGCCCACACGCCCGTTACCTAATATGTGCATCACCTCCCAACAATTCACATAATACATATATTCAGGGTTCATACCCTCAGCTCCAAGATTAGAAGAGCTACTTACCTCGAACAAGCCGAATCCAATGTCGAGCAAGCTAAACAATGCTCCAGAAATTCCATTATGCGCGTAACAACTTTCGAACGGCTCGAATCTAGTCATAATTAATTTTATTCAGTCCATGAAATTATAGGAATTAATTCCATCTCAAAATACTAATATTTTCCACAAAATCCGAAATTACGCCCCAAAATCACCCGTGGGGCCCACGTCTCGGAATCTGACGAAGCTCACAAAATACAACAACCCATCCAATTACAAGTTCAACCATACTAATTTCACTCAAATCCGACTCTGAATCGGTGTTCAAAATCAAAACATTCATTTTGTGACATTATAGAAATTTCCTTTTATTTCTCTTGAAGATTCGACAATCTTACACCACAAATGAAGATTAATTCATGAAATATAATCACAAGTGAGTCTAGGACACTTACCCCAAGTTGTGTGGAAAAATTCCTCTCCAAGATCGCCCAAACCGAGCTCCAAAATCCGAAAAATGGGTGAAACATCGCGAACCCTCGAACTTAAGGGGTTCTGCCCAGTTAATCCGCATCTGCAGACAATATTTGCGCACCTGTGCCTCCGCTTGTGCGAGAAAAAGGTCGCATTTGCGGACTTCACTCGCCTGCCCAGTTTGCGCATCTGCGACATCATCGCATTTGCGAGGCCGCATCTGTGGGAAAGACATCGCAGATGCGAAAATCCTCAGCTTCCAGCCATCTCGCTTCTGCGTCAAAATCGTCGCACCTGCGACCATCGCACTTGCGAGTCCATTTCCGCAGGTACGATCACACCAGAACCAGAAATCTTCAACAGTGCAACATGAAATGAAAATGATCTGAACTTCGTCCGAAACACATCCGAGCCACTCGGGACCCCGCCCAAATATACTTACAAGTCACATAACATAATACGGACCTACTCGAGGCCTCAAATCACACCTAATAATATCGAAACGACGAATTACACTTCAATTCAAAATCATTGAACTTTGAAACTTCAAATTCTATATCTTGTGCCGAAACACATCAAATCACGTCCGATTGATCTCAATTTTTGTACACCAGTCACATTTCACATTACGGACCTATTCCAATTTCCAGAATCGGATTTCGACCCCGATATAAAAAAGTCAACCTCCGGTCAAACTTCCCAAAAATTCAACTTTCGGCATTTCGAGCCTAATTTCTTTACGTACCTCCAAATAATTTTTCGGACACACTCCTAAGTCCAAAGTCACCATACGGATCTATTGGAATCATCAAAACTCCATTCCGGGGTCGTTTACACATAAGTCGACATCCGGTCACTATTTTAACTTAAGCTTTAAACCTTGAAACTAAGTGTTCCAATTCATTCCAAAACCTCACCGGCCCGGAACCAATTACTCCGGCAATTCACACAACAAATGTAAGGTTCAATTTGAGCAGTAAATGGGGAAGCGGGGGTTGTAATACTCAAAACGACTGACCGGGTCGTTACATTCTCCCCCACTTAAACATACGTTCGTCCTCGAACGTGCCAAGAGTTGTTTCCAAGCTATCAAATCACTGTTCCATCTTACCAAACACGTACCCGGGGGTGAACCCACGTCACCCTATTCCATATAAGCTTGACAACACAATACAACTGGAGTCATTGATTTAACTTTAGCCCATAAACCTTGGAATTTAATTTCTAACCTTTAGAATTTCTTTCAAGACACGAATCGTACATTTACACACTGTATGAGTTTGAACAAGCTGTATCAAGCCATAACCATAACCATAACCACATACATAATCACCTAAAATATTACACAACTCGCATGCTCGCAGCACCATTCCTGATCACAGTGACTACTCCAAAACCAACTAATACTAGTATTAAACCCATATAAAACAAAACCTCATCCCAAAACCTTCGTACACTGCCGATGATGAAAGAAACACGCGGAAAGTCATAACCATTCATCAGACCAACAAATCATGGAGCTCCCTCTTCTTCTACAAGAATTATAGCCAATTTCTAAGCCAACTTCCGATATTATCCTTCCAAATATATCACAATCAAATCCGATAGCATCCATTCTAGGTCCAGTGACCTCATCTCATCCAACACGACCGCTCTAGTGACATGATGCACCCATACAATCTAACGCCACAACCCGTACAATCCGTGCACCAATAAGCAACATTCCAAATGTACTCAATCATGGAAAAAATAACTCAAACGAGAGAACCGCCCTGCAAGCTCATCAAGCACCACCACCACGAGATGCTTAAACCCATCACACACTGTAGAACCATAACACGCAATCTAACATAAAGGGTCATTTTTCCACATAACTCTACTACAATGCGCGGCCCTATCCAAATATTGGTCCATATGAAATACCTTAAGCCACCCTGCTAAAAATCAATAACCATGCGCAATTCGACATCAAGTACTCAAAGTGCATTACCATAACCACGGAGAAGCATATGACACCATGTCCCCACTAAAACCGAAAGAACATAACCAATGCACCATCAACCAAGCAATACCCAATACCCTTCTCGCTCAAATTCTGCTATAAGGACACAATAGAACCGCACCATGTGTGTATACAGCCAACGAATCACAACCCCTCGTAGTATAGCAGAGTGACTCACAGAACCTATCAGAACATGAATAAGCTCAACACCAATCGAATGGTACATCCCTCAACAATACCAGTATGGAGCCAACTTATCCGGCTCGGTGTAGAATATACATCCTAATTGGGCCTACCAGTGGACCCCCAAACCAACTCCGGGCACCCACAATTAGATAAATAAACCTCCGAAAGTCCACAATGACTGAATCATCATACATACTATCATCTGGCTAGCTTCGGTCATGACTTCACAGTCCACAACCATGAAATAATCCGCTCCTGAGAACTCCCAGTCTCCAAATCCATAGAACACACGAATCACCATAGCTTATCCCAACTCCACCGCCAGAATGTCCAACACATCTCTCATACACGATCATCCCATGAGGAGTACTTCTAAAATTCTTCCGTGCCACCTGGCAAAATTTGAATATCAACAGTCAATCAACCAGGAGAGTGCCGCAATACCAGTGAAGTACCCATAGATCACAACACATTTCCCCTTCCGAAATGTTCACTCTCATCAAGCCATACCAAATAGTAATATCATTTACCTAGTCATCTGAAATCGTCCATGCTGCCTACGAATTTATGTCCTTCCCTTCAAAACTGAACTGTGACTTTACACAAGCAAATCTCAATCCCACGCAATACATCGCGTCTACTATGCCATCCTGCGAAGAGTACAAGAATCTTATAATCAACTCTGAGTCACAAGCAAAATACATAGCAGATCAGTCAGAAACCTTCCATTTGATCTCATCCCGGAGAAAATCCTAATACGCAACATATTCCTTACGCCGGTAGGAAATATACTTCTCGAACCGTGGTAGAAACCATTAAGAACTTTTAGAAACCCATTTGCACATAACCAAGCTACCTGAACCGAATCTCTCTAACTCGACCCAGCCACGCAGGTTGCCAAAACCCAAGAGCATTGCCACGAAACACCTGTGGGGACTAGCCACATCATAAGTACCCAAAGAACTGATTTTTTTAAACAATTACTGTGTTGATCCAACCTACTACCACGCTGTCCTATTTCTCCAAGTCCCTTCTAAATTGCCTTCAAATTGATACTCCTCCTTGCTGAAACACCACGATCCTTAGCCAAAATTCACCATACCAGAGACCTTAGTATAAAATCACAACGCCCTAAGGACCATAAGCTGTTGACTCCTCTCTTAAGCACCCCAAAGCACCACAACCGTGGCACCCACTCTAAAGAGACCTTATGTGAACCTAAAACTGTTTTCTTCACTTTCTTGATGCTGAAATGCATAATCCACAACGGTATAAAATGCCACAAGTCTCGACACCATCCAATGTAACTCTCAGTTTCTAGCCATATACAAATATTGAAAATTCCAAATCGCTGCATATAAATCTTGAATCCATTAGAATCATTCTCGAGAGTCATCCACTCTACTCAATTCTCAATTAAACTAACCAAACAGACCGAACGACTTGTGCCCCATTAGCACACCAACACCCAAGGGAATAAAGAGTAACCCACACTCCTAAGCAACCGAGCAAATTCCTACTCCATGTACACTACATCCTTTGCGAATAACCACTCAATTAGTTTTATGATTCCCATATACCCATAGAGTGCAATACAACCTGTATCCAGGATTTCCTTTACTCGAGTCATCCTCGATCTCAACCCCTACAGTCATAGCTGATTCACCAGTATATCCCAAACCGAAACCAATACCACACACAATTGCGCACTCAACTCGTTGATAACAGACTCCCCCACTTGGCTCAAAGCCATGAAATAAAACATCTGACTACTTACAGTAACCATACCCCATTACTACCATAATACCACTGTGAGATTCTACTAAATCCTTCATCCGCTCATGCAACACAAAACATCTAGTACCTCAAATCATCTGCAAATCTCGCGTTCATCCTCGTGATGGTTAAGCCAACTTCCACAGGCGATTGAAACTCAAATTGCACAATTATCATTCACTGGTAAATGAGAACTCTCTACAAAACGTCATAGGGATCACACAACCTCAGGACACCTCGTAGGAGATAACCCACCGACTTGCCTCAAGCTGACATTTCTCTATACTCTCCCACAGCTACGACTACTATGCAATCACTTTATCTTCTCGATTCTGAACTCATCAACAAGACATGAGAGTATACTTCACTCCATAACTAAACAACATGAGAGATCCCTCAACACACCTATAACTCGAGACCATACGCCAAATCAAGACAGAAATCAGACACCCCTTAGTCCTTGCTACATCTCAAGTAAAACTCTTCTCGTCATATTCGAACAATCTAAACACATCTCCCAATTGCATCATACTCACCACATAATCATCCAATCACAAATTCCACCAATAGGGACAACAACGAACCTATACGTCCCCAAAACATGTGCTTACACAATCAAATCTCCGTCCTCAAGCTACCGTCAAAACCTGGCCTCAAGTCCTCCAGACTGGCCCATCGTCAGCACGCCAAAATCACATCTCGCACCTCAACCATAGAATCACAAGCCGCCGACACACAGCCAACACCGAGCGATCATGTGCGCATACAAATGCATGGAAGGAATTCAAAGAGTTACTCTTCAAGCTGAATCAATGCCGCATAATAAGGAAATAAAGATGTGAAGTATATCATAATGTCCTGTAGCCTCTCGAAGACTCTACTAGACACTTGCTCATGACTTGTAGAACCTATGAACCTAGAGCTCTGATACCACCTTGTCACGACCCAAAATCCAACTAGTCATGATGGCACCTAACCCAACCTTCTAGGTAAGCCAATTATCAACTATCCAATTCCATTAACAATTATTAAAGCAGTTTAAGTAAAAAAAATCTTAATCTTATACATTCCCCAAGAACTGGTAGTACAAATCATGAGCTTCTAAGATTAGAATTTACAAAGGTGATATAAAGTAAATACATCTTCTGTTTGAAAATGTACAAAAACAGAGTTTTTATAATCTAAGGCTACCATGAACAATAGGCAGCTACCATAAGAACGCAGGCACATCTTCAAATTCGGCAACCATCGATCACAACAACAACAACAGCCAACATCTGCACGCAATGTGAGTAAGTGTAGTATCAATACAACCGACCCCATGTACCGAGTAAGTAAAACACCTAACCTTAGGTTGAAAGTAGTGACGAGCGTTTACCAAGGTCAGGTCCAAAACCAATAGTCCACCACAATCCATAACAACGTAAAGCAAATAATACAGGAAGTAACTCAGAAATAAAAATGCTTAGCTAAATCATGATTTCTAAAAATAGTTCTTCCTTTCAACTACATCAGTGAAAGACCCAAATCGTTTACCGAAGTTGTCAAAAATATGAATAAGTTTGAAAACAGTAATTTCCCCAAAATCCTTTCAAAAATAAATGAGATGTTTCATTTTCTTTCCAGATAAGCCGTGTAAAACAAATGCATCACTATGCCCATCTGTCAACATGTGTGAGAAATTATGAATGATGTGATACTGTAAAGCATGAGGAAAATACATCTCTATGCCTGTATGTCATGTGTGCATGTCAATGCGATGCAACTCAGTGATAAAATCATATACATACTCTCAGAGTATCATTTCTCTCAGTCCTCCCAGTCACTCAGTCCTCCCAATCACTCAGTCCTCCCAATTGCTCGGCACTCGCACCCGCACTATGTAGGTACCTGTGCTCACTAGGGGTGTGTACAGTCTCCGGAGGGGCTCCTTCAGCCCAAGCGCTATAATCTGCACGGACAACTCACGTGTTGCATGGACAACTCATGTGCTATAATAATATTTGGTTCCGCACGAACAACTCACGTGCTATAATAAAGCCTATAAGGCCTGCTGCAGGCGGGCATCCCCGATCCACATAATAATCCTCACAATCAGGCCCCCGGCCTCACTCAGTCATCTATCTCTCCAGTCTCTCTCTCATGGGCTCACAATGTCATGAAAATAGCCCAAAAACAATGACATGATATATCAATAAATAATAACAGAGACTGAGATATGATATGTAATAACATGAATATGACTGAGTATAAATTTTCTTTTTTAAAACAAATAATTCACACCAAATATGACCTCTGTGGGTCCCAACAATACTGGCACATAGCCTCAACATGACTTTTAATATGATTCAGCTCAATTTCTTCAACACATAAAACCGCATGAAAAATGCCAAGATTATTTAACTACAAAAGTTCCACAGAATCAATTATGTCACAATTTTTATAGTGCACGCCCACATGCCCGTCACCTAGCATGTGCATCACCGCCCAACAATTCACATAATGCATATATTCAGGGTTCATACCCTCAGCTCCAAGATTAGAAGAGTTACT
Source organism: Nicotiana otophora (assembly GCA_000715115.1). NCBI lineage: Eukaryota > Viridiplantae > Streptophyta > Magnoliopsida > Solanales > Solanaceae > Nicotiana > Nicotiana otophora. The sequence goes on from AWOL01S0151613.1 coordinate 9,900, forward strand.
TACCTCGAACAAGCCGAATCCAATGTCGAGCAAGCTAAACAATGCTTCAGAAATTCCATTATGTGCATAACAACTTCTGAACGGCTCGAATCTAGTCACAATTAATTTGATTCAGTCCATGAAATTATAGGAATTATTTCCGTATCAAAATACTAATATTTTCCACAATCCGAAATTACGCCCCAAAAATCACCCGTGGGGCCCATATCTCGAAATCCAACAAAACTCACAAAATATGACAACCCATCCAATTATAGTTCAACCATACTAATTTCACTCAAATCCGACTCCGAATCGGTTTTCAAACTCGAAAAATTCTTTTTGTGATATTATAGAAATTTCTTTCTATTTCTCTTGAAGATTCGATAATCTTACACCAAAAATGAAGATTAATTCATAAAATATAATCACAAGTGAGTCAAGGACACGTACCGCAAGTTGTGTGGAAAAATGCCTCTCCAAAATCGCCCAAACTGAGCTCCGAAATTCGAAAAATGGGTGAAAAATCGCGAACCCTCGAACTTAAGGGGTTCTGCCTAGTTAATCCGCATATGCGGACAATATTTGCGCACCTGCGCCTCCGCTTGTGCGAGCAAAACATCGCATTTGCGTAATTCACTCGCCTGCCCAGTTTGCAAATCTGCGAGGACATCATCGCATTTGCGAGGCCGCATCTGCGGGAAAGACATCACAGATGCGAAAATCCTCAGCTTCCAGCCATCTCGCTTTTGCATCAACATCGTCGCACCTGCGACCATCAGACCTGCGAGCCCATTTCCGCAGGTGCGATCACACTAGAACCAGAAATCTTCAGACGTGCAACATGAAATGAAAATGATCCGAACTTCGTCTGACACTCACCCGAGCCACTCGGGACCCCGTCTAAATATACCAACAAGTCACATAACATAATACAGACCTACTCGAGGCCTCAAATCACACCTAATAACTTCGAAATGACGAATTACACTTCAATTCAAAATCATTGATCTTTGAAACTTCAAATTCTATATTTTGTATCGAAACACATCAAATCACGTCCGATTGACCTCAAATTTTGCACACAAGTCACATTTCACATTACGGACCTATTCCAATTTCCAGAATAGGATTTCGACCCCGATATCAAAAAGTCAACCCCCGGGTCAAACTTCCTAAAAATTCAACTTTCAGCATTTCAAGCCTAATTTCACTACGTACCTCCAAATAATTTTCTGGACATGCTCCTAAGTCCAAAATCACCATACGGAGCTATTGGAATCATCAAAACTCTATTTCGGGGTCGTTTACACATAAGTCGACATCCGATCACTATTTTAACTTAAACTTTAAACCTTGAAACTAAGTATTCTAATTCATTCCAAAACCTCACCGGCCCCTAACCAATTACTCCGGAAATTCACACAACAACTGTAAGGTACAGTTTGAGAAGTAAATAGGGAAAGAGGTGTTGTAAGACTCAAAATGACCGGCCGAGTCGTTACACGAACATACCCAAAAATTTTTGCGGGAGAAACACACGCTACTGCATTTCCATCACTCTACCTCTGACGCCATCACTTCGGCCTGTAGGGAAATGACACCGAAAAATAACGATAATAATACTGCAATAATATTTGTAAGCAGATACATGAATTGGCTTGAGTCATGCTAGGCACTGTCCTAAGAAACTATTTCAGCAATGTAAAATATTTTCCTAGGATTTAACAAGCCCATCTCTATTTATTTAGAGGATACAGGGATAAGCAAAATTAAATATTACAAACCTAACTATTTAAAAGAGAGAACAAACAAAGTAGACTACAAATGTTTTAAGGAGGAAAGAAAGGAAACTGAAGAGGAACGAAAGAGGCAAATGAAATTGGTGATGATTGATGGCCATTTTGAAGGTTTATTTATAGCCTTTAAGTGAAGCTTAGAGCATGACAAGTGTACACCACTTATCTTCAATTTCTCATGCAAGAATTCCACATGGAAGGACATTTGTCCATTTTTTTAAAATACTCCACAATCCCCACATATTTTCAAAATTTTATAGGTAAAGGATGAAGAATTAATAATTTGCTGGATTTGCATGGTCCAAATGTAATAGGTTTGGTGTCTTTTGGACTATGAACCAAACTTAGACTAATAAAATTTAACTCAAGAATTACTGGTGAAATATAATATTTCTATGAACCAATAATTCTTATTGTAAGTCAGAGATTTTATCAATCACATTTTGACCCTCGGTAATTTTGCTGCTCAACACGGTTTTGCGCCCAATAGTCCATGCGCGTGCCTGGTTATTCATGAGAGCTCTAGAGACTAGGCCAAAATCTCATAGGAGCGGTCTGCACTCTCATATAGGTGAATTCATCAAGTGTATACTGCTTTTAAATACACCATCCATAAGGACTATGAATTTCATTAAGAGTTATAACTCAACCTCTCAATTAGTAGCAGTCAAGCACTATCTTTAGTGCTTCAGTGCCAATATCGACTTATTATTACCCATATGAACCTACTTCATGGGATCGCCAATCACATAGATTGGGTTACCATCTCTATTGACAACATGTCGGCCTTAACCCCATCTCTTTTGAGGTTTGAAGAATTAATTTTCTTCCCACAGGTTTAGTCAGAGGATCGGCCAAATTTATCTCTGACTTCACATAGTCAATGGAAATTATCCCGTCTCTCAACAGTTGTTTTATGACATCATGTCTCAATTTCATATGTCTACTTTTACAATTATAAGATTTATTCTTTGCTATAACTATTGCCGCTTTGCAATCACAATGTATAGACACATAAGGCAATACGTCCTTTATTAAAGGGATATTAGCTAAGAAGTTTCTTAGCCACTCAGCCTCAGAACTAGCTAACTCCAGAGCTACAAACTAAACTCTGATTCCATAGTCGATCTAGCAATGATCATCTGTTTAGCGGATTTCCACGATATTGCACCACCACCAAGGGTGAATACATAACCACTAGTGAATTTTGTCTCATCTGAACCAGAGATCTAGTTTGCATCACTGTACCCTTCTAAGGTAGAAGGAAATCCACTATATAGGATACCATAATTTATGGTTCCTCTCAAATATTTCATCAGTCTAGCTAATGCAGATCAATTCTCTCTGTTGAGATTATGAGTATATCTTCTCAGTTTACACAGAACATAGGCTATATCAGGCCTTGTAAAATTCATTAAATGCATCAGACTACCAATAATCTGCGTATATTTAGACTGAGCAACTGGGCCACCATTATTCTTTTTCAACTGAGAGTTAGCATCAAAAGGAGTGCTCACATATGTGACATTAAAGTATTCAAACTTCTTAAGAAGTCTCTCAACATAATGTTCTTGTGACAATATTATTCCATCTTCACTCCTTATAACTTTAATTTCCAATATTGTATTTACTTCACCCAGATCTTTCATATCAAAATTAGCAGACAAAAATAATTTAGTACTTTGCACAATATTTAAACTTGTACCAAATATAAGCATGTCATCAACATATAGACATATTATCACATAATCATTGTCTACCACTTTAGTATAAACACATTTATCCACCTCCACTGAAGAAAAATTGTCTCTCAGTAAGACTTGTTCAAATTTCTCATGCCACTGCTTAGGACCTTGTTTAAGGCCAAAAAGAGATTTAATTAATTTATAAACTTTATTTTCTTGTCCAGGAATGACACAGCCTTCGGGTTGGATGTAACGACCCAGCCGATCATTTCGAGAGTTATAGCCTTGTTTTCCCTATTTCTGCTTCCTTTTGTGCTTTTCAGCTATATTATGATATATCGGGTTAGTTGGTTCGGGTCCGGGGTGGTTTCAGAGTGGATTGAGACACTTAGTCTCTAAAGTAGAAGTTTAAGTTGGAAAAGTCAACAGAACATTGACTTATGTATCAACGACCTCGAATTTGAATTTTGATGGTCCTGTTAGCTCCGTTAGGTGATTTTGGACTTAGGAGCACGTCCGGAATGTGATTTGGAGGTCCGTGGTAGAATTAGGCTTGAATTGGAGAAAGTTAGAATTTTGGCAATTGTGGCCAACAGTGAAAATTTTGATATCAGGGTCGGATTGGATTTCTGGAAGTTGGAGTAGGTTCGTGGTGTCATTTCAGACCTTTGTGCAAAATTTGAGGTCATTCGGACGTGATTTGGTAGGTTTCAGCATCGTTGGTGGAATTCGAAAGTTTAGAAGTTCTTAGGTTTGAATCCGGGGTTAATTTGGTGTTTTGATATTGTTTTGAGTAATTCAAAGATTCGACTAAATTCGTATGGTGTTTTAGGATTGGTTGGCATGTTTGGTTGAGGTCCCGGGGGCCTCGGGCATGTTTCAGATGCTTAACCGGTCATTTTTGGACTTAGGGAGTTTGGCAGATTTTCTGGTGTTATTGTAGACATTTTTCTTCATCGCGTTCGCGAGGGAGATCTCGCGATC
>AWOL01S0151627.1:0-13183 GCA_000715115.1 Nicotiana otophora
ATCCCCACAAAAAACTAGTCAAAACAATTTATTATATGCTACTTAGAAGTCAAGTAACTGGAGTCGAAAAGAATAAAGTTTTCTACATGTAGGAACAAAAAGGATGAATAACCTTCAATTTAAAATTTTGAAGTTGATGCTATGAAGTAGAATGGAGTTCTTTGTAAAAAATAAATTGAATATTCGTTGTTTTTGGGAGATATTAGCAGACTAGCGGACTAGATAAATAATTGGGAAAGACCATGAATTGGGGCTTCAATCAATAAAAAAAAGTCTTGACTTTTAAATTTAATACATTTTAGTTCTTTTTTAAAACTTTGGAGTAACTACCAAGCTGAATTTTGAAAATTTGGGTATTATATGAAGGACTTATTCAACAAATTTTATTTTAATTTGAAAATATCTCTCGGGCTTACGCCTCACTAAAAACACTTGCCTCAAACGCCGTACGCCTCTTGAGACTTTCGCCTCACACCATCGCCCCAGGGCGTTTTTGGTACGCTTCGCCCTAGGGCTCGCCCCGAAAATGCTTTTTAAAACACTGCACGTAGTACTATTACTTTTTCTACATGAAAAGTCTATGTGGATTGTTTAACTTTGCACCAAAAAGTTTCTACAAATATTTGAAAATAGTACTCCCTCCGCCCACTCTTTTTAAAAAATTTAAGTTTTCAAAAACTAATTTAGGGCAGTTTTTGGGTGATTTTTTTTCCACTCTCAAAAGTTTAACTTTTTTTCAAGTAAATGCATGTTCAAATACAACTTCAACTTCCAAAAACTATTTTTCAACATAACTTCAAAAACTCTTTTTTCAAGTTTCAACCAAATCTATATCCAAATTTCTAGCTAAATTAGTCAAAATATAACATTTTAAGACTAATTAAAATAGATTAGAGACAATACTTTGATCTATCGTAATCGCCCGTGAAATTGGACAAATTGATGAGTTCAGCCTTTAGATTTTTATAATTGCACTATTATACTTTTGAAATTATAAGTTAAAAATGTACTTACTTATTTTTTAATTTTTTTAGTGATTTTCACATTTATACCTATACCTTATTCCGAAAAAACTAAGTTATGATTGAACTCATTATTTACACATGCTCCATCATCCACCTAATTTGTTTGTCAATACTAAATTATACATATTGACATAAACTAGGAGCACAACGTACTTTAAAGTCATACACTGAAATTCTAGATCTACAAGTAATCAATTCCTCCAATAAACACTATCAAGAATAGCAACTTTTTCCTGTGCCGGTTCTTGCCTTAAGACACCACTTCTTCAGCATCATCTTTGTGATCCAAACTCGTAAAGAAAAAGAAAACAAAAAAGGGCCACTAGCTTTTATGGAAAAAAATGCAAACCAAATTAAAAGAGGTTGATGAGAATAGCAGGAGCCGTTGGAGACAATCTCTGATGCTTTGACAAAGTTGTAACTAATCAGTGTGTACTGACACTTCAGGAATCATGGTTACAAGAACGTTCTATAAGTCTCTGATAGATGTCCCCACCTTGTTTGCACGAAAACATTTTTTGAAAAATAGTTTTTAATATTTTCATGTTTGATTGGTGTTACGATCCGGAATTCTCACCCTCGGAATTGTGATAGCACCTAATCTTTCACTTGCTAGGCAAGCCAACGTTAGACTAATGTTTTAGTCATTTTTAACAAAAATAAATTAACTGATACCAATTAAGCTGAACAACTGAAATAAAACTAAAATAAGTGAGGGAAGTCATGATAATCCGCAATATCTAGATACAATCCCAGAACCGGTATCACAAGTGCACGAGCGACTAGAATAATACAGATAATGGTTTGAATGAAAGTGAAACTGTCTGAAAAGAAATAAACAACTAGGATAAGGTAGAAGGGAACTTCAGGGCTGTGAACACCGAGCAATTGTACCTCAAGTCTCCGTCCGATGGTCAATCCGAGCAATCTACTGACACTTCAGGAATCATGGTTACAAGAATGTTCTATAAGTCTCTGAGAAATGTCCCCCAGCTTGTTTGCACGAAAATATTTTTTGAAAAATATTTTTCAATTTTTTCATGTTTGGTTGGTGTCACGATTCGGAATTCTCACCCTCGGAATCGTGATAGCTCCTAACCTTTCACTTGCTAGGCAAGTCAACGTTAGACTAATTTTTTAGTCATTTTTAACAAAAATAAATTAACTGATACCAATTAAGCTGAACAACTGAAATAAAACTAAAATAAGTGAGGGAAATCATGATAATCCGCAATATCTAGATACAATCCCAGAACCGGTATCACAAGTGCACGAGCAACTAGAATAATACAGATAATGGTTTGAATGAAAGTGAAACTGTCTGAAAAGAAATAAACAGCTAGGATAAGGTAGAAGGGGACTTCAGGGCTGTGAACACCGAGCAATTGTACCTCAAGTCTCCGTCTGATGGTCAATTCGAGCAATCTACTGATCGCCGTTGGGACCAACTTCAAAATCTGCACAAGAAATACAGAGTGTAGTATGAGTACAACAAACCCCATGAACTATGTAAGTGCCGAGCCTAACCTCGACGAAGTAGTGAGAGGCTAAGGTGGGTCACTTATAATAACTTGTACGCAGTATAATAATAATAATAATAATAATAATAATAATAATAATAATAATAATAATAATAATAATAATAATAATAATAATAATAATAATAACAGGAAAGGAATACAGGAAAGTAAGGCAGATAACTTATGAAATTAAACTCAATCCTCAAAATTCGGTAAAGCCAGCAACACCAGTACTCAGAAACTCGTATGAAAGCATCGAAAGCTAACACAATGCAACAATGAATTCAAGAATCAAGACACACAACCCGTTGCGGCGCGCAATCCGATCCCACCGTACAAACATAAGCCTCCCTTATTTCACCCCCGATCCCACCATACAAACACAATCCTCCCTTATTTTACCATATCAATATCTATAATAACATGAAAAATCTGTTGCGGCGCGCAACCCGATCCCACCATATAATCAGAATCAATATCATATTTCTCCCTTATTTCACCATATAAAAATTACACGCAAAATCTATTACAACGTGCAACCCGATCCCACCATATCAATATCAATACTCCCATATTTCACCTGTTGCAGCGTGCAACCCGATCCATAAACAAAATTATTAACTGCAATCAATTTAACAACTCAAATCACAATAATCTCTACGTTTAAAGAAATATGAATGTAAAGCCATGAAGGAACCTCGTACCAAATCAATGAATGCTACAACTAATACAAAGCAACAAGGCAAGCCAAATATATGACAATTAAATTGTACAAGTAAGACAATTGAGACTAATAGCAATTAATCATGGAAACATAGAAGAAACGAATATTTTAATACGAGAGAAATAAGTGACAGGTAGTAAGTTAAGGCATGGGAAGTAGTTAAAGTATGTAACAGTTAAGACATGGAATAAAATAATTAATGACATACGGAAAAGCATGAAAACAGAAAATTTGACGGCGTATATACACTCGTCACCTCGCATATACACCGCTACACATATATTTCACATAGCACATAGCTCACGGGTTCCTATTCTCTCAAACCAAGGTTAGACCCAATATTTATCTCGCTTCGCAAGCAAATCAAAGATCTATCGGGGCTTTTCCTCTAAAATCTGCCTCCAAACCAATCGAATCTAACCAAAATCGACTCAATAACATCAAATAATACCACGAAAATCAATTACAATACATAAAGTTAAGATCTTTACACTTTACCCCCCCAAAAGTTAACAAAAGTCAACCTCAGGCTCACTTGGTCAAAACCTAAGATTCGGATCAAAACCCGATTACCCATTCACCCCCGAGCCCAGTTATGAAATTAATTTCGAAATCCAACCTCAATTCGAGGTCTAAATTAAAAATTCATAAAAATTTCTAATTCTACCCTAATCCCTAATTTCTATCATGAAAATTCTAGATTTGATATTGAAAACTTATGAAATGTAATGGAAAATTGAAAATAAATAGATTAAAGTTGCTTACCAAAGAATTTAGGAAGAAAATATCTTGGAAAAATTGCCTCTAGGGTGTTTAGGGTTGAGAGTTTGAAAGAAATGAGCTAACTCCCATTTTTTCCCTCTTTTGTCCGGCACAGATATCGCAATTGCGACCTGGGGTTCGCAAATGCGAACCATGCAAATGCGAGAAATGCTTCGCAAATGCGAAGAAGCCCACATCTATGTTATCATCGCATTTGTGATGATTTGTTCGCAAATGCAAATATTGGAGCTTAGCAAAAGCGATCAATTGATCGCAATTGCGATCCCTGTTGTCCCAACCCCCTTTTTGCAATTGCGAAGGAGTAGTTCACAAATGCGAACCTGACAGAGGCCCTCTATTATCGCAAATGCAATCCTGACCTCGCAATTGCGAGGTCTGAGGCCTGTGCACCAGAACTAACAAGGTCCTAAGTCTTTCAACATTTCGCCACGTGTCCGAAACTCACCCAAGCCCTCGGGGCTCTAAACCAAACATGAACACAAGTCCAAAAAATCATACGAACTCGCTCGCGCGATCCAAATACCAAAATAACACCTAGAAATACGAATCTGGTACTAAAACGAATTAAATTTTCAATAAAACTTAAGAACATGTAATATTTTAACCGGACGTCCGAATCACGTCAAATCAATCCCGTTTTGCACCAAATTTTGCATACAAGTTATAAATACTGAAATGAACCTATACCAAGTCCCTAAACCGAAATCCGAACCCAGTAGCAACTAAGTCAAGTTAAGGTCAAACTTATGAATCCTTAAACCTTTAAATTGTTAGTTTTCAACAAATTACGTTAATTCAAGTTAGGGACTTGGGAATTTGATTCCGGGAATATGCCCAAGTCCCAAATCACGATACGGACTCACCGGGATAGTCAAAACTTTGATCTGTGACTGTTTATACAAAAAGTTGATTGTAGTCAACTCAAATGAGTTTTAAGGCACGACTTTATATTTTTATCAATTTTCTCGTAAAAACCTTCCGAAAAAAGGACACGAACTGTGCACGTTAATTGAGAAAGGCTAAACGGAGCTATTCGAGGTCTCAAAACATATAAATGAAGGGTAAAACTATAAATGACCTATCGGGTCATCACTTTCTCCACCTCTAAAACAAACTTTTGTCCTCGAACGGACATAGAAAGGTACCTGAACTGGTGAAAAGGTGTGGATATCTACTCTGCATGTCAGACTCAGACTTCCACGTGGCTGCCTCGATCGGGTGACCTCTCCATTGCACTCGAACTGAAGGATAACTCTTAGATCTCAACTATCGAATCTGTCGGGCTAGAATAGCCACCGGCACTTCCTCATAAGTCAAATCCTTGTCCAATTGCACTGAACTGAAATTTAACACATGAGACGGATCACCGTGACGCTTCCGGAGCATGGACACATGGAACACTAATGGACAGCTGACAAACGAGGTGGAAATACGAGCCTGTAGGCCACGTCACCCACTCTCTCAAGAATCTCAAAGGATCCGATATACCTAGGGCTCAACTTGCCCTTGTTTACGAACCTCATTACATCCTTCATGGGTGAAACCCAGAGCAATACCCTATCTCCAATATGCATGCAACATAACGAACTCTACGGTTGGCATAACTCTTCTGCCTAGACTGAGCGGTGCGAAGTCGATCCTGAATAACCTTGACCTTATCCAAGACATCATGTACCAAATCTGTACCCAACAACCGAGCCTCCCCAGCTCAAACCATCCAACGTCCGAATGGCACCGCCTCCCGTATAATGCCTCATAGGGAGCCATCTGAATACTTGGCTGGTAGCTGTTGTTGTAGGCAAACTCCGCAAGCGGCAAGAACTAATCCCAAGAACCCCCAAAATCAATAACGCAAGCGCGAAGCATATCCTCCAATATCTGAATAGTGCGCTCGAACTGCCCGTCCGTCTAAGGATGAAATGTTATACTCAACTCCACCCTCATGCCTAATTCATGTTGTATAACCCTCCAAAAGTATGAGGTGAACTGCGTACCTCGATCAGAAATGATAGACACGGGCACACTGTGAAGACGGACGATCTCGCGGATGTAGATCTCAGCTAACCACTCTGAAGAATAGGTAACTGCCACTGGAATGAAATGCACCAACTTGGTCAACCTGTCCACAATGACCCATATCGCGTCGAACTTCTTCTGAGTCCATGGGAGTCCAACAACAAAATCCGTAGTGATACGCTCCCACTTCCACTCAGGAATCTCTAGCCTCTGAAACAAACCACCAGGCCTCTGATGCTCGTAGTTTACTTGTTGACAATTTAGACACCGAACTACATATGCAACTATATCCTTCTTCATCCTCCTCCACCAACAATGCTGCCGTAAGTCCTGATATATCTTGACGGCACCCCGGTGAATAGAATACCGGGAATTGTGGGCCTCCTCAAGAATCAACTCACGAAGCCCATCCATATTTGGCACACAAATACGACCTTGCATCCTCAAACCCCATCATATCCAATAGTAACCTGCTTGGCACCACTGTGCCGCACCGTGTCCTTAAGGACAAGCAAATAGGAATCATCATATTGACGCTCTTTGATGCGCTCATACAAGGAAGACCGTGCCTCCAAATCTTCAGCGCATGAACAATGGCTGCCAACTCTAAGTCGTGAATAGTGTAATTTTTCTCGTGAACCTTCAACTGCCGTGATGTGTATGCAATCACCCTGCCATCCTGCATCAATACTGCACCGATCCCAATACGAGATGCATCACAATACACCGTGTATGATCCTGAACCTGTGGGCAACACCGGCACTGGCGTCGTAGTCAAAGAAGTCTTGAGCTTCTAAAAGCCCAACTCACATTCATCAGACCATCTGAATGGGGCACCCTTCTAGGTCAATCTAGACAATGGGCTACTGTGGATTAAAATCCCTCCACGAACCAACAGTAATAACCCGCCAAACCCAGGAAACTCCGAATCTCTGTAGCTGAAATAGGTCTAGGCCGGTTTTGAACTGCCTCAATCTTCTTAGGATCCACCTTTATGCCCTTTGTCGATACAACATGCCCCAACAGGTAACTGAGTCTAACCAAAACTCACACTTTGAAAACTTGGCATATAACTAGCTATCTCTCAGAGTCTGAAGTACAATCCGAAAATGCCGCTCATACTCCTCTCGACTGCGGGAGTAGATCAAGATATCATCAATCAATACAATCATAAAAGAATCTAAATAGGGCTTAAACACCGGGTTCATCAAATCCATAAATGTTGTTGGGGCATTTGTCAACCCAAATGACATCACTAGAAACTCATAATGCCCGTACCGAGTCCAAAAAGCCATCTTAGGGACATCGGATGCCTTAATCTTTAACTGATGGTAGCCAAACCTCAAATCAATCTTCAAAAACACCTTGGCACCCTGAAGCTGATCAAATAAGTCATCAATCCTCGGTAACGGATACTTGTCCTTGATAGTTACCTTATTCAACTGTCGATAGTCTATACACATTCTCATCGATCCATCTTTCTTCTTCACGAACAACAGGGGCGCACCCCAGAGTGAGACACTAGGACTAATAAAGCCCTTATCAAGCAAATCTTGCAACTGCTCCTTCAATTCCTTCAATTCCAGCGAGGCTATACGGTATGGTAGAGTAGAAATGGGCTGAGTGCCTGGAGCCAAATTGATACAAAAGTCAATATCCCTGATGGGTGGCATCCCCGGCACATCTACAGGAAACACCTCTGGAAACTCACAAATAACTAGTACTGAATCCATGGAAGGAACCTCCATACTAGAATCACCGACATAGGTAAAATAAGCTAGACATCCCTTTTTGACCATACGTCGAGCCTTCACATAAAAAATAACCTGCTGGTATAGTGGCTAGGAGTCTCTTTCCACTTTAATTGAGGCAACCCCGGCATGGCTAAGTCACTGTCTTGGTGTAATAGTCCAATATAGCATGATAAGGTGCTAGCCAATCCATACCCAAGATAACATCAAAGTCTACCATATCAAGAAGTAGAAGATCTACGCTAGTCTCAAGACTCCCAATAGTAATCACATACGAGCGATAGACGCGATCTAAAATAATAGAATCTCCTATAGGGTGGACACATACACAAGAGCACTCAAAGAATCACGAGGCACAACCAGATATGAAGCAAAATAGGATGACACCTAGGGATAAGTAGATCCCGGATCAAATAGACCTGAAGCATCTCTATGGCAAACTGGAATAATACCTATGATAACGGCGTCAGATGACTCGGCCTCAGGCCTATTTGGGAAAGCATAACATCGAAGCTGGGCCCCACCACTCTGAACTACATCTCTGGGCCAGCCTCTACCTGGCTTCCATCAACCTCTAATGGCCTGGCCTCCACCTCTAACGACCTGGCCTCCACCTCTAGATGCCTGACCCCTGCCTCTAGCTGGCTGAGCGGACGGTGGAGCAACCGGTGCTGGAACCATGGCACAAGAACTCTGTTGTGGCATGCCACCCAATAATCTCGGATAGAACCTCCTGATGTAACCAATACCACCACACTCAAAACACCCATCCTGTTGTTGTGGCTGTTGATACTGAAGCTGACTCGAACGGGCCGAATAACCATGGTGATAGCTATGAATCAGAGGTGCACTGATAGGAGCTGATGGTGCACTATAGGTTGGCTGTCCAGAATGAGGCACATAAGGACCACGGCTCCCTGAAGCACTGTGAGATGCCTAAAGCGCTTAATGAAATGGACTGGAAGGATGGCCTCTACCAAAGGTACCCCTGCCTCCAGATGAGGCACCACTGAAACTATCGAAATGACGAGGCCTCTTATCTGACACCGGCCCCCTCTCCTGAGCACGAACTAACTTGATCCGTGTAGCCATATCTACGGTCGTCTAGAAAGAAATATCACTCATGGTCTCCTTGGCCATTTGTAGCCTAAGAGTAAAAGTGAGCCCATCAATAAATCTCCTCACTCTCTTCCTCTCAGTAAGAAGCAAGATAATGGCATGGCAAGCTAGGTCCATAAATCGAGTCTCGTACTAGGTAACAGTCATACCACCCTACTGAAGATGCTCAAACTGCCTACGGTACTCCTCTCTCAGGGTGATAGGAATGAACTTCTCTAGAAATAGCTGTGAGAACTAATCCGAGGTAAGTGTAGGCAAACCAGCTAGTCTAGTCAACATATAATCTCTCCACCATCTCCGGGCGGAACCAGTCATCTGAAATGCTGCAAAATCGACCCTATTGGTCTCAACTATACCCATGTTGCGCAACACCTCGTGGCAATGGTACAGAAAATCCTGTGGGTCCTCAGAAGATATACCACTGAAATAAACAGGAAAAAGCTTGGTAAACTTACCCAACCTCAACATAGCCTCAGAAGACAAAGCAGGCCTATCACCGGCCTGTGCCGTAATAACCGATTGAACTACCCCAACTGGCGGGGCTGCTGGAGTGTGATACTAGAGAGCCACCTGCTCCGGGGTATGAGTAGCGGGAGTCTGTGCTCCTCCCCCAGCCCGAGAGACGGCTGGTGCCACTGGAAATGTACCTGTCTGGGCCACACTCTCCATAAGGCCCACCAAACGGACTAGAGCATCCTGAAGCACTAGAGTGGCTATGAACCCCTCCAGAACTTGAGTTGGTCCGACGGGTACAGTCTGAGCTGGAACCTTCTCCTTAATATCTACCTGAGGCTCCACTGCGGGTGTTGCTACTCGAGCTATAGGCTGAGCTCTGCCTCTGCCTCGACCTCTGGCGCCACCTCGACCTTTGCCCCTGGTAGTAGCTACCACAGGGGGCTTTGGCTCCTGTCCGGCTGTAGATGTAGTGCGTGTTTCGCCATTTGTGAGAGAACAATAATAGAAGGGTTTAATCATCAATGATAGAATAAAATCACACGATAGAGTAAGAAAGTAGTGATATATTTCCTAAACTCCGTAGCCTCTGAGAGATAAGTAAAGACGTCTTCGTACTGATCCTCCAAACTCTACTAAGCTTGCTCGTGACTCGTGAGACCCAGACAACCTAGTACTCTGATACCAATTTCTCACGATCCAGAATTCCCACCCTCGGAACTGTGATGTCGCCCAACAACTGAAATAAAACTAAAATAAAGTGAGGAAAACCGTGATAATCCGCAATATCTAGATACAATCCCAGAATTGGTATCACAAGTGCACGGACGACTAGAATAATACAGATAATGGTCTGAATGAAAGTGAAACTGTCTGAAAAGAAATAAACAGTTAGGATAAGGTAGAAGAGGACTTCAGGGATGCGAAAGCTGAGTAACAATACCTCAAGTCTCTGTCCGATAGTCAATCCGAGCAATCTACTGACCGCCACTGGGACCGACTTCATAATCTGCACAAGAAGTGAAAAGTGTAGTATGAGTACAACTGACCCCATTAATCTGTAAGTGAAGTAGTGATGAGGCTAAGGTAGGTTACTTATAATAACCTATACACAGTATAATAATAATAACAGGAAAGGAATACAGGAAAGTAAGGCACATAACTTATGAAATTAAACTCAATTCGCTAAATTCGATAAAACCAGCAACACCACTACTCAGAATCTCGTATGAAAGCATCGAAAGCTAACACAGTACAACAAAGAATTCAAGAAACACAACCCGTTGCGGCGCGCAACCCGATCCTACTGTACAAACACAATCCTTCCTTATTTCGCCCGTTGCGGCGTGCAACCGATCCCACCGTACAAACACAATCCTCCCTTATTCACCATATCAATATCAATAATAACATGAAAAATCTATTGCGGCGCGAAACCTGATCCTACCATATAATCAGAATCAATATCATATTCCTACCTTATTTCACCATATCAAAATCACATATAAAATCCGTTGCGGCGAGCAACCTGATCCTACCATATCAATATCAATCCTCCTTTATTTCACCTGTTGTGGCACGCAACCCGATCCATAAACAAAATTAATAAGTGCAATCAATTTAACAACTCAAATAACAATAATCTCTACGCTTAAAGAAATATGAAAGCAAAGACATGAAAGAGCCTCGTACCAAAACTAATACAAAGCAACAAGGCAAGCCAAATATATGACAATTAAAATGTACAAATAAGATAATTGAGGCAAGTAGCAATTAATTATGGAAGCATGGAAGAAAAGAACATTTTAATACGAGAGAAATAAGTGACAAGTAGCAAGTTAAGATATAGGAAGCAATTAAAGCATGTAACAGATAAGACATGAAATAAAATAATTAATGACATAGGGGAAAGCATGAAAATAGGAAATTTAACGGCGCATATACACTCTTCAGCTCGCATATACGTCGCTGCACATGTATTTCACATAGCACATAGCTCAAGGGTTCCTATTCCCTCAAATCAAGGTTATACCCGATACTTACCTCACTCCGCAAGAAAATCAAAGCTCTACCATGGTTTTTCCTCTAACATCCGACTCCAAATAAATAGAATCTAACCAAAATCGACTCAATAATATCAACTAATGCTAGGAAAATCAATTATAATACATAAAGTTAAGATCTTTACACTTTACCCCCAAAAAGTCATCAAAAGTTAACTCCGGGCCCGCTTGGTCAAAATTCGAGATTCGGACCAAACTCCGATTATCCATTCACCCCTGAGCCCGATTATGTAAGTAGTTTCGAAATCCGACCTCAATTCGAGGTCTAATTCCCAAATTTACGAAAATTTCTAATTCTACCCAAATTCCTAATTTTTGCCATGAAAATCCTAGATTTGATGTTAAAAACTTATGAAATGTAATTGGTAACTGAAAAAAAAATAGATTAAAGTTGCTTACCAATGAATTTAGGAAGAAAATCTCTTGAAAAAATCGCCTCTAGGGTGTTTAGGGTTAAGCACCTCCACCCACGACCGTTAGGTCCTGGGTTCGAGTCACGTTGGAGGAAAAGTGTGGAAACACTATAGATCCTCCTAATTTGGGAGAGGTTTAAAAAAAGGGTGATTAGGGTTGAGGGTTTGAAAGAAATGAGCTAACTCCCGTTTTCTCCTCTTTTGTCCAGGTGCAGATGTCACAATTGCGACCTGGGGTTTGCAAATGCGAGAAATTCTTCGCAAATGCAAAGAAGCCCACATCTTTGTTGTCATTTCACTTGCGATGATTTGTTCGCAAATGCGAACACTGGAGCTTCGCAAAAGCGATCAATTGATCGCAATTGCGATCCCTGTTGTCCCAGCCCCCTTTTCGCAATTGCGAAGGAGTAGTTCACAAATGCGAACCTGACAGAGACCCTCTATTATAGCAAATGCGATCCTGACCTCGCAATTGCGAGGTCTGAGACCTGTGCACCAGAACCAACAAGGTCCTAAGTCATTCAACACTCCGTCATGCGTCCGAAACTCACCCGTGTCCTCGGGACTCCAAACCAAACATGGACACAAATTCAAAAATATCATACGAACTCGCTTGCGCGATTAAAATACTAAAATAACACCTAGAACTATGAATCGGACACCAAAACGAATGAAATTTTTAATGAAACTTAAGAACGTGCAATTTTTCAACCGGACGCCCGAATCATGTCAAATCAACTCCGTTTTGTACCAAATTTTGCGGGCAAGTTATAAATACTAAAATGAACCTATACCAAATTTCGGAACCGAAATCTAAATCTGGTAGCAACAAAGTCAACTACGGTCAAACTTATGAATCCTTTAAACCTTTAAATTGCTAGTTTTCAACAAATTGTGTTAATTCAAGTTAGGCACTTCCGAATTCCATTCCGAGCATACGCCCAAGTCCCAAATCACGATACAAACCCACCGGGACCGTCAAAATACTGATTCGGGTCCGTTTACATAAAATGTTGACCGTAGTCAACTCGAATGAGTTTTAAGGCACGATTTTATATTTTCATCAATTTTCTCATAAAAACTTTTCGGAAAAAGCACACGAACTGCGCACACAAATTGAGGAAGGTTAAACAGAGCTATTCGAGGTATCGGAGTACAGAAATGAAGGGTAAAACTATAAATGACCTATCGGGTCATCATAGTTGGTTTATATATTTTGAAAAATATTTTCCTCATAAACTCATTTTCTTTCAATTGGAGGAAAATATTTTCCCTATATTCTTTTTCAATCTTCCTCATCCCCACCAACCCACCCC
>AWOL01S0151634.1:0-26382 GCA_000715115.1 Nicotiana otophora
TATATATATATATATATATATATTAATTAACACTTTATAAAAATTCTACATGGAACAATTTTATTATAGTATAATATATTATATACACCTTTATAAGTATACATTATCATGTACTTCATATAATACATAATATTTTAATGTGGTATATTATATTTTATGTTAATGGAGGTTAGTTATGGAGTCGAGCAAATGAGAGACTGGGAATGAGAAAGCAGAGAAGGAGGAATTCATTCTCTCTGGTTTAGTATTGTGCTTCGAAGCTGGAAATGAAATACAACCTACTATTTATACACGTGAACTAACTGACTATCTAACTTGGCTTAATTTAATCCTAACTAACTCCAGCTCATTGACAGAGCTGGCTACTGCTGCTTAATAGCTTCTAACTAACCGCCTCAACACTCCCCCCTCAAGCTGAGGGATGAAATATGTTCTTCATTCCCAGCTTGCTCACCGGATAATCATGTTGTGGTCTGCAAAGCATTTTGTAAGTAAGTCAGCAAATTGATCCTTAGTCCCAATATGTTGAGTTTGTATCTGCCCTTCTTGAATCTTCTCTCTTACAAAATGACAGTCAATATCAAAGTGTTTTGTTCTTTCATGAAATATTGGATGAGTTGCAATCTGAATTGCAGCTTTACTGTCACAAAATAGCTGCACATGCAAGTTTACTTCCACTCCAAGCTCTTTAAACAGCCCAATTAATCAATTAACCAAGTGATGTCAGCCACAGTTGATGCAATGCTCCTAAATTCTGCTTCAGTAGAGCTCCTGGAGACAGTACTTTATTTTTTTGATTTCCAGGATACCAAGGCCTTTCCAAACTTCACCATATAGCTAGTTACTGATTTCTTAGTTTCTACACATGCTCCCAATCTGAGTCACAATATGCTATCAATTATGTGCTTTTATCTGCTGGCATAAACAGTCCAAGACCTTTTGTGCCTTTGATGTATCTAACTACCCACATTGATGCATCCATGTGAGACTGTTTAGGGGCATGCATGTACTGACTAAGTACTTGGACTACAAAGGCAATATCATGCCTAGTCATTATCAAGTATAATAGTCTGCCAATCAGCCTTTGGTAGGTGCTTCTATCCTCTAGTTCTTTATCAACTGAACCATCATTAGTATGTAGAAACTTGTCTAGTTCCAAAGAAGAGAGCTTGTGATTGAACTCAAGAGGAATAGCAGCAGTTCTACTCCCTGCTAAGCCCATTTCAGACACTAGCTCAAGTTCATACTTCCTTTGATTCATTAGAATCCCTTCCTTGGATCTAGAGAACTCAATACCAAGGAAGTACTTAAGTTCTCCCAGATCTTTTATCTTAAACCTAGCTTGTAGATCTTTCCTTATTTTCTGAATGAGTTCAAAGATAGTGTTTGTCACCAATAGGTCATCCACATATACTAACACAACTATAAGATCACATCCTATCTTGTGTATGAACAAAGAGTAATCATAATGAGACTAAAAAAAACCATGTCAGCCAATGTACTAATGAGCTTCAAGTTCCACTGTATGGGAGCTTGTTTAAACCCATACAATGATTTATGAAGCCTGCAAACTTTCTGCTACTGTCGTAACTCCCTCTGGCTGGCAAAGCCATCTGGATGTGCATGTATTCCTTGAAGAAAAGCATTATGTACATTCATCTGAAAATGTACAAACTAGATGCTGCAGCCAAAGCCACTACAGACCTCACATTAACCATCTTAGCAACAGGTGAGAAGGTTTCCTTGTAATACAAATCTTCTAGTTGGATATACTCTTTGGCAACCAATCTAGCCTTATACCACTCCACCTCACTAGTAAAATTATACTTTACCTTGAACACCCACTTACACCCTATAGGAACCATACCTTGAGGAAGGTCAACAATAGTCCATATTTGATTAGCTTCTAAGGTTGAGATCTCATGGCCTCAATCCATTTGAGATCTACCTTGGCCTCAGCATAGCATATTGGCTCAATAATGGCTGAATAAGATGCAAGAGAGGCCATGTATGCAAGTGGCAAATGACCATGGGAAACACACTGAGAAATAGGATGAGTGCAAGAATAACCCTTGTGTAAGGCCCCCTAAAAATTTTCCTAAAAATCGGGATTTTCGGGAAATACACTGAGAAATAGGATGAGGGCAAGAATAACCCTTGTGTAAGGCCCCGTAAAACTTTTTCTAAAAATTGAGATTTTCGTGATGCCGAAATAGGCGTAGAAGTACGCTGGGGAGTTGAAGAAAATGTTAGGCAGAAGTAGGCATTTCTGCGGCCCATTCTGCGGCCCATGATCGTAGAGTGGGTCAGTTTTCTGGATCATTTTGATGTCAAATTTCACGGCCATTATGCGACCGCATAACCACTTCGCGGGTTGCACTCTTGTCGCATATCCCGCTTTGGAATTTTTCGGAGGGAGGTTCTGCGGTGCACTATGCGAACGCAGAACTGTTCTGCGGTCCATTATGCGACCACAGAACAGGTCTGCGGGCCGCATAGTGATCGCAGACCGGGTCAGTCACGCCCAGCTTTAGAGGCCCGACCGATATGCGGACCGCATATCAATTATGCGATCGCAGAACCTGTTCCGGAGCTTCATTTTTGGGGTTTTTAAACCCGACCCTATTCCATTAAAATACCTACCTTGGGTCATTTTGAACCTATGTTTTGATATTTTTAGAGTGAGAGAGAGGGTCCTAGAGGGAGAAAGTGATCTTCATCAAATTGCTCTTCAATTCTCACTTAAAACCTTGAAGATATCTTCCTAAGAGGTAAGATTCTATCACCCAAACTCTTAATTTCAAAATGTAACTAGAATGGGCCATTAGTAAGGTAATTCATGGGGATGGGAGTGCTTACCTTGCATGCATGTGTTCCTAAGGTATGTGGGGAGATTGTGAGTTAAACATAGAAAAGAATGGGGTGTGGGTTGGTGAAGTCTTTCATAAAAAGGGGCATGAAACCTTAATACACACATAGTGTTTGATAGAATGCTCAAGTGAGCTAGAATTATGATCGTTTTCCTAATTTTGGGTTTAATTTTGCTATATTACTAAGGCAGATTAAAGTTGTTAATATTTCGGAATGTCTTAGAGTTTTAAGAGGCTCAATTAAGGTATGTTGGATAAACCCCCTTCTTCTTAGAATCGAATCCCACGGTGTTCATATAATTGGAGTAAGTCCTTGATCATTATTGAATTGGCTATTCCTAATGTGGTTGTGTTGAAGGATGTATGTTCAATACGTATTCTAAATGCTTCATCATGTCATCTTGTCATTTGAGGATGTGTTCAAAATGTGGAATAATTGTTAAAAATATTAAGACTACATGTCAAGATCGAAATAAAGATTGTTATGCCAAATTGTATGAAAAGCCTCTATGTGCCTAAGATTTTCCCAAATTGCTCATATGTGAATTTAATATCTTTAATGGGAAGCCTTATTGTTGCTGATAATGATAATGATATTTGAATGTGGAAAAGGGAATTGGAGCTATGAAATACGGCCAAGTGCCAAGAATGACTTTGCAATCATGATTACTAGTGCCAATGAATTGAAAAGATATGAAAGAAGTATGATGTGAAGTGATTAACTGAAAAAGGTAATATCTTGGGTGAGACGGCCTAGCCGATCGAGTTGTGATCGGACGCCATATCGCATACATGGTGGTGTCTGTGCTGAGAAATGCTAATTGAAATTGTGGTTATGGTTTATGTCTCAAATGGGATGACCTAGCCAATCGGGTCGAGATCGGACTCTGTGTAAGAATACAGAGGTATTTTAAATTGGGGTATATCGGCACTAAAGATCACCCAACCTAATAATATGGAGATTGACTTGAGAACTTATGTGATCCTTATTTGATGTTTTAGTATTGTTTGAAGTCCTTATTGAACTCATGATTGTTTTCCCTTGTATTATTATTCATTCTACTGAGATGGTGTTTAGCTTTACATACTAGTACTATTCGACAGTACTTACGTTTCTTTTATCGGGGGCGCTGCATCTTTAAATGGATGCATGTGGTTCCATAGCAGGCAGTGTTGATCAACGATAGCAGTACACCTTCCTCCTAGCAGACTTGTTGAGCCCCACCTCATTCCGGGGTCATGTATCTTTTGTACATTTTGTTATTACATTTTGAGGTATAGTCGAGATCTTGTTCCCAGCACTATCATAACTCTCTTTTGTATTTCTTAGAGGCTCCGCAAACATTATGTGGGTTGTACATGGGTGCTAAAAAAGTCAAACAGATTATGTTATGTTTTGATCTCTTGTTCCACTTTAGACTATAAAAAGGTGTCTATTTTGAGACTTAAAAGTGAAGTAATTAATAGAAAGGTTTTGGTATTGTATTCATGATCTCCCTATTGTCTAATTAATGAATATATGTCACCTTATTTTCCATGAGTGAGTTTGGGGTAGAAAGTATCTAGCAGACTTACTCGGTCGGGTTCACTCGATTGAGCACTGGTCACGCCCCGAGTTTGGGGCGTGACACCTTGGTCAGCACTACATAATCCTCCATCCAGACAGGAGTCTCAGTCAGTCTAGAAGACCTTCTCAAAACAAGTGTAGTAGCAGAAGGAAGAGGAGGTGTAGAGTGAAGAGATAGACTAGAGTGCTCACTTAGTGAAAGTATAAGAGTACTTGAAGAGGAAGAAGACTGACTAAGAGAAGGAGAGGGTGGATCAAAGGATCTAAGATGTTGTAAAGCAGGATCTTTAACATCTATGAATTCCAAAACAGGAAATAAAGGAGAAGAAGTTGTATGCAAATGTTTGAAAGGAAAGATATCCTCTTTGAACATAGTGTCTCTGCTAACAAAAATAAAGCTGAGAATGCAGGTCATAGAGGACATAGCCCTTCTGAATAGATGAGTAGCCTAAGTGAATAGCAGGAACAACTCTAGGACAGAATTTATCTATTTTCCTCATGTTAATTGCATAACATAAACTACCAAAAACCCTCAAGTGTTGTAAAGATGGAGTCTTGTGAAATAACCTCTCAAAAGGAGCTGCCCCTTCAATACAATAGTAGGCAGTCTATTGAGAATATAAACATTAGTGGTGACATATTCTCCCCAGAATTGGAGTGGAACAAAGGCCTGAAACCTCAAGGCCCTAGCCATATCAAGAATGGACCTATGTCTTCTTTCAACTCTGACATTCTGTTGAGGGGTATATACACAAAAACTTTGATGAACTATGTCATGCTCCTGTAACAGATCTACGACATGTTTGTTAAAAAATTCAGTGCTATTGTCTGACCTTAGACACTTAATACCACTGTTGAACTGATTTTTGACCAGCAATAAGAAGTTTCTCAGGATCACAATAGATTATGCCTTATCATGCATTAAGAATAGCCAGGTTAATATTTAATAATCATCCACTAAGGTCATGAAATATCTCCTACCATTATGAGTAGAAACTCTGTGTGGCCCCCAAACATCAGCATGTATATGATCAAATGATTGAATAGAACAAGCATTACTGAGTGAAAAAGGAATTCTGGTTTGCTTAGCAACAGGTAATACAGTATAAACGTGTTCTTTCAACTGAGCATTATTCAAACTTCCTTTCTTCTTCAGAACTCTTAAAGGTGCATGACCTAGTCTCTTGTGCCGCAAAGAAGTATCATCTAGATTATCAGGAGAATTCTTATTTTTTGCAATATCATTGTTTCCATTTTGTTCACTAATAATGGTATTTACAAAGGGAATAGAATGAACATGACCAAGATCTAACAACTGCCTGGGATCTTCTTGTTCCTTGGCTTCAGAATGTACAAACCATGCTACTCTTGACCAATCTCTATCACCTTCCCAATGAAGAGTTCCTGAAATATACAAAAATCAGGAAAGAAAGCAACCAAACATCCTAACTCTTTTATAACCTTTGACACTGACATCAGATTAAGCTTGAAATCTGGAATATAGAGTACATGGTGTACTGACTTATCCTTGAGCAATGAGAGATCACCAGTATGGCTAATAGTAACTTGTTCACCATTAGGAAGTTGAACTGTATTTTTGGTACTTTTTGATAGTTTTCTAATATTGCTCAACGGATTCAGATTATGAGCCATATGATTAGTAGCACTTGTATCTATGATCCAATTACTGCTTACTAGGTGAGACATAAAAGATGTTATTGTACCTGTTGTATTCATTATTGTAGAATTAGCCATAGTTTCAACCTACTGTCCCTTGTTCAACATCTGCAGGATCTTATTATATTGGTTCTGAGTGAAGAAATGTGCTGAAGGTATACCAGATGTTGAAGAAGCACCAGCTGCTGAAGCATGAGATGGAACCACACTAGCAGCCTCCTTGTGGACTGGATGAATCAGAAGTTATACTAGCACTATGTGCATATGAACCTTTGGAATCAGGAGGACCTCCCCCTCCTTTATTTCCCTTAAAGTCAGTGGGGGTATCTATGAAGCTTATAGCAGCTGTCCATAGTGTGACCTTTGAAATGGCAGTAGTCACATTAAAGAGTTGACTTTCTAAAGTTCTTTCTAGGCTTACAACCATGATTATAACTACCAGAAGAAGTTTTGTTGCTCAGCAAGGTTGTAGACTCACCAACACCAACAGTAGCATTATTTCACCTCTGACTCTCCACATTAATGATCATTGCATATGCTTGATTTATGTTAGATACTGGTCCGGTCATAAGGATCTGATCCTTAGCATTATCATAAGAATCATTTAGTCCAGTAAGAAATTAGTACAACATTTGAAGCTGATAATGGTCTGCATTCAGTTTAGACTCTGAACAATCACATGAGGGAGAAGGAACTAAAGCCTCATATTCATCACATAACCCTCTAAGTCTTGAGAAATACTTAGACATATATAACAAGCCTTGTGTTAGCTTCACAATTTTCTTGTGTAGGTAGAAAGATTTAGATGCATTAACTTTATCAAATCTCTCTCAAAGGTATTCCCAAACCGTGTGAGCATCAGAAGCATAGATTACATAACTAAGTAAATTTGTGTCCACAATGTTCATTATCCAAGACAATACAATAGCATTACACCTATCATATAGCTCATGCAAGTTAGGATCAAACATGTGCTTTCTACAGGTTCCTAACATAAAACCTAGTCTGTTTTTGCCATGCAACACAATTTTCATTGATCTACTCCACAAGGAATAATTTTCAGAACCTCAAAGTTGAATTGAAATAAGGACTGCACCTTGTGTGTCATGGATAAATATAAAGAGGATGATTGTGGTGAACTAGGTCTACATTCTGATTGTGCACTATCGAAGTGGCTACAGTTGTAGCAGAAGAAGCACTTTCTTCAATTGTCATTGTAGTAGTCAAGTAGCAAATACACTTCAATCTCTTTATTTGAGATCAAAAATTTTACAGTGAATCGAGATCCTCTTAGAGACGAGCAATCGCCCTAGGTCTCTGATTTAAATACGAGCTTGATTTGCGAGAATTCTCCACTTGCTTCTCTTCTCATCTTGCTTCTCCTAATAGCTGAAACATGAAGTATAACCGGAGCTCTGATACCATATTAATGGAGCTCAGTTATGGAGTCGAGCAAATGAATGACTGGGAATGAGAAAGCAGAGAAGGAAGAATTAATTCTCTCTAGTTTAGTATTGTGCTTCAAAGATGGAAATAAAACACAACCTTTATACACATGAACTAACTAACTAACTAACTTGGCTTAATTTAATCCTAACTAACTCCAGCTCATTGACATCTGGTTATTGTTGTTTAACAACTTCTAGCTAACCACCTCAACATATTACTATATATATTAACACTTTGTACAAATTCAGCATAAAACAATTTTATTATAGTCTATCTTTATTTTATAATGTATTCTATATCCTTATATAAGTACATAATATCATGTATATAATATATATTAGTATATCTTACATTAGTATATCTTATATACATATTTCCGTCAAATCTGTCGACGACAACGGTAAACACATTATCTCCGAGCTCTTAACAGTACGACGTTATGATTAACAGTACTGCCACTTCTACTCTTCCAATACTCTTTAATGCTCTTGAAATTTATAAAGAGATATAGTTTGCTATATATACAACAAGAAAATATAGTGTGGAGTGAAATAAAGGAATTTTTCATCAAGAAAATCGAAGGCCGATATGGAGAATTGTGGGTTGTGTTCTTGTTGTAGCTTATTCTTTTTTTGAGAAATTTAAGCAAAACATAGTCTTTTAGGGATATGGATAGATATGTTTAGGCGAGAGAGAATCTTAAGAGAGGTATATTAGGGATATAAAAGTTGTATATAATTTAACAAAAAAGTTAAAACTTTGAAATAAATTTTATTTTTGTGATTTTTTTAAAGTATTTGTAATTCTTGTAAATCCCTTTTAGAAAGGTTGTATTTTGTTTAATTTCTCTTTTTTCCCCTTCTTCTTAAGTTCTATAAATCTCTATCTATCTAGGTGTCAATTACAACATGTTAAATTAAATCTGGACGAGTTTAAAATGAATCGAGTCAATTAACAAGTCTTGATCTGATCAGTTTAAAATGTGTTTGGTTTAGGAAAGGTTGCTACTGTATAGGCCAAAAATTATCCTACTTGTATTTAGGCCATGTTAGCACTAAGTGAGCCTTCGAAGGCTGCCACATGTCATCAGTATGATTTCAACAAAAGACGGATTCAAGGTCGAAATGATCTAACGAAAGATGGGGGCTAGGTCAAGGAGTCAGCAGAGATTGAGGTCGAGGTCGAGTACCCTCCTTAACGGAGCAGTAACGGCTAGTTTTGGGGATCTAACTTTAAAGAGAATATTTTAGTGAATATTCCTAAAATCTGTACTATTAGGGTTTTATGGAACATGTCCTCTTATAAATAGAAAGAGACATAGTTATAGGGGGATTGGATACTCATTTGTAAAAGAACAACACTTTGACATTTTCTAAAGATTCTTGCTTTATTATACAAATACAAAAGACACATTTTCTTGAGATTCTAATCTAACTTTTCTCCCACGATCCAAGGACAATCCGAATATTCAAAGTCTCATCAATCATTTATCATTGTCAGAGGGAATATCACACGATTTCATCTCTTTTCGGTCATCTCTCTTGCATTTATTTACAATAATACCATTATATACCATTTATTGATATTTAATGCTATTTACTTTGTATTTGGGCCATTAAATATTGTTTATTGTTACATATTCACTGTTGTTCCTACAGACCATAGGACGTTTTGCCACGGTACACATTAAATAATCTTTTGAATATTAATATTAGCTAAGATTAACCTTATTTCATTGAAAAATCTAATTGTTTAAATCTAGATCTAAATTATGGGTCAAACAGTTTGGCGCCGTATGTGGGGATTTCTTAGCTAATCTTTTAGTTTCCATTAGATATACAACTCGCATGACTTGATAACCTAACAAGACACAAAGTTTATCTCTCCTCTCTGTACGTACATAAATTTCCATGGCAGGTAACCAAGAAAACGGGACGGGGCAACAAATGACGTTCCCCTTAACCTCATGAACTCCATCAATGAAAGCTATGAAACACAAGGCGAGGATGTGACGCCCACTGCCTCCCCCAGGCGAGAGAGGTCGCCTCCCTCTTTTTGCAACACAACGAAACTAAATGGGAAAGGAGCTTCCATGTCTACAGGAGAAGGAACGCCACCTGCTATGAAAAAGCTCCTCGAAGCATGGCTAACCAATACCCTAGTAAGCGTGCTCAACAAACAAGCTCCATGCACGACCACAGAAACCACAAGAGCCCATACGGTATAGCAAGGGGACGAACATGGCGATTAACCAGACCCCCCAACTCCATGTAAAACTCACAATGTTACTGACAGTGCAGGTGACAGCGTCCTCGCCGTTGTTTTGAAAAGGATGAAAGAAATGGAGAATGAGAACAAGGCGCTCAAAGACCAAATGAAAGAACACCAGGAACGAGTAGACAAGATACCAGGCGCCCCTAAATTACTGTCTAAAAAGGGACGCCGGTAGATTCGTAGAACAATTGTATAGTGAGGAAGCGGCCTCACATGCCATACCAAAGACCTTCAAAATGCCACCGTATCTCAGAATATATGATGGGACAACCGACCCCGAAGACTATGTGACTCATTACGTCATCGCTGTGAAGGGCAACGATCTCACCAAGGAACATGTGTCATCCATTTTGCTGAAGAAATTTGGTGAAACCCTCACTGGAGAGGCATTAACATGGTATTCACAGCTACCAGCCTGCTCCATAGAAACATTCGAAGAAATGGTTGACAAGTTTGTGACAAGTTGAAACGGAGAGTAAATGACGCCATCAAGCAATCCCTAGTAGAAGTACTGAGGGACTTCCTCGCCCGATTTAATAGGGTAAGGATGACCTTACCAAATATATTCGAGGGGATGACAGTCGCAGCCTTTCAGAACGGGTTGAGTAGAGAGGGATCAAGAGCGACTAGAAAGTTGTTGAGCCAATTAATAAAGTATCCTCCAACCACTTGGGATGAAATCCATAACTCCTACTGTGCAAGGTCCGAGCAGATGATGACGGCCTCAACAGACCAACTCGACGACTCATCTCATCTCAGTACAAACCGAGATCGGGAAAGAACGAAAAGATAACATGAGGAGGGATTACCCAATCTTGCGGACAAATAGGGAACAACATCAGCCCTATGTCAGGGCACCCGCCCCTCCCTCCTTTTGCTATGATGATGGCCAATCTAGGTCGAGGACGTGGACTCACAGGAATGAGAGATGTATGCCCCTTTGTTATCTGCTCACAATTTTTGTGTTTCACCTACAGAGGTGGTCTACGCCCTTGAGAAGCTTGGAACAAAGGAAGGTTCACACCTATGTGTTACAGGTTCACAAGCAAACGAGACAAGGCTTAACAGGGCAAATTTGTATAGGTTAGATATCAACCAAAGGGTTTTCCACTTAATATTGAAATTCTTGTAGACAAGGTGGGTTGCTCTGATGGTAAGCACCCTCCACTTCCAACCAAGAGGTTGTGAGTTCGAGTCACCCCAAGAGCAAGGTGGGAAGTTCTTGGAGGGAAGGATGCCGAGGGTCTATTGGAAACAGCCTCTCTACCCCAGGGTAGGGGTAAGGTCTGTGTACACACTACCCTCCCCAGACCCCACTAGTGGGATTATACTGGGTTGTTGTTGTTGTTGTTGTTTATTGAAATTCTTGTAGAGCATAGGTCCCTCATTATTAATCTTCTTATTGCATCGCACATAACCAAAATGGATTTTTTATCAAAAATATTATTTTTAATAAATGTTACTTTCTCTTTAGGTTATAAGTTAACGTGGAGAGGGCTAAAGTGGAGAGGTATAAGGCACGTAAATTTGTTTTATGACTTCAGAGAGTTTTACTATTGTATGAGTATTGACGTTTCTTTTAAAAAAATGTGTTTAAGTTCTTTTTGTATATAATTTAAATCTTCATTCCAATTCCAGTTCTGTATAATCTGATTCAACTTGAATTTAACTGTCACTTAGCTCCAAGTAGAAGCAACAACTTGTAACTTTTGTTCAAAATCTATTCAAAGTTCTTATTTTTGTTCATCAGTTCATCATTAACGTGAGCCCACGATCGAAGGCAGGCATTTCATTATTGCTGTTACTGAGTCCGAGATCACTTCCCTTAGTTGGTTTGACAATTTATTACGTCATTTATCTATTTAATCTAACGTAATTCATCATCTGTATTTAATTAATTCGTGTATCTTTAAAACCACTTATAAATTTAATTGTTATTCATTTTTTTAGGGTAAACCGTTTGGCGCCCACCGCGGGGCTAAGGATAATAGTGGCAATTTGATACAAATTTTCATAACACACTCTATTTTACACTTGTTCTTTGAGTTTTTAATTTCAGGTAAAAATTAAAAATGTCGAACTACCAATCTGCCCATTTGAACGTGGATGCTGAGTCCGACCAGCATGGCGAGTGCAACAACGTGGTACCAGGCAACAACGTGCCTCCTGTTGACCTCAACGGAGTCCTAGTCCCTGATCTGATCGATGCTAACTCACATGTGGCTATGAAGCAAACCTGTCCACTGACTCCGAAAACAGCATTCGCGGGGGAGCTCGGTCGATACCCCGGAGTACACACGACAGCGAAGATGATGGGATCAATTTGCGCGTGATCTTAGAAATGTTACGGGCCAACAGGCAGTGATAGCCCACTTGTAGAACCAAAGTCGCGCTCCCAGTAGGGTTGAGCCCGAATCATCCCGGAAAAATGCTCGCATAAAAGAAAAGAAAGTAGAGACCTATAATTCTAGGGTCGATCAAATCCCAGGAGCACCACCGATACTGAAGGGCCTGGATTCCAAGAAATATGTCCAAAAGCCTTTCCCTCCAAGCGAAGCTCTGAATCCAATCCCAAATAAGTTCCTTATGCCCGAAATTCCGAAGTATAATGGGACAACTAATCCAAACGAACATGTGACCTCCTCCTATACATGCGCCATCAAAGGGAATGACTTGGAAGACGATGAAATCGAGTCCGTTCTACTGAAAAAGTTCAGAGAGACCTTGTCAAAAGGATCTATGATATGGTATCACAACCTACCCCCTAGTTTTATTGATTCATTTTCTATGCTTGCAGATGCCTTTGTAAAAGCGCACGCCGAGACCATCAAGGTCGATACCAGTAAGTCAGACCTTTTCAAGGTAAAGCAAGGAGATAATAAGATGCTCAGGGAATTCATATCGAGGTTTCAAATGGAACGGATGGATCTTGCTCTGGTTGCAGACGATTAGGCCGTTCAGGCCTTCACCCAAGGACTCAATCCCCAAAGCTCATTGGCTTCACAGCAGTTGAAGCAAAATTTGATAGAATACCCGACGGTAACTTGGGCTGATGTCCATAACAGGTACCAATCAAAAATCAGGGTCAAAGACGATCAGCTCGGGGCCCCTTCCAGGTCCGTTTATCCTGTTAGGACTAGTGAAAAATCCAAAAGGGCCATCAATCATGAACCAAGATCGAACAGAGACCGGTATCAACTATACAATGGAGATCGAAGGAGTAATAGGTCTAGACGCAACACTGTAAGAACTGAAAAAAGAAGTGACCGAGGTCATAATAACTGGGGACTCATAAGCAAAAACGATTTTGACAGACCCATCGGGTCTAACGAAGCACCAAGGTTATCGGAGTACAACTTTAATGTCGATGTTGCCGGCATCGTATCAGCCATCGGACGCATCTAAGATACTAAGTTGCCTCGACCATTGCAATCCGGTCCTTCTCAAAGGGACCCCAACCTAGTGTGTAAATATCATGGCACTCACGGCCACAGAACCGAAGACTGCTGACAACTGAGAAAAGAAGTAGCCCGGTTATTCAATAATGGACACCTCCGAGAATTTTTGAGTAATCGAGCCAAAACCTACTTCAGGAATAGGGACTCCAACAAGAAGATCAATTAATAGGAACCTCAACACGTCATCAACATGATCATTGGTGGAGTTGATGTCTCCCAGGGGTCGATGTTAAAGTGCACTAAAGTGTCCATTACAAGGGAAAAACGGACTCGAGATTATGTATCGGAGGGAACCGTATCTTTCAACGACGAGGACGCTGAAGGTATCGTGCACCCACATAATAATGCACTGGTAATATATTGTAAGGCCCCGTAAACATTTACCTAAAACCCAAGATTTTGTGGTGCCGAGGTAAGCAAATGTGTTTGAGGATTGTAGAAGCTCGCCGCGGTACGGACTTTTGGGGTTGCTCAGTACGTCGAGGAATTGAAAGAAAAGGTTTGCAAAACATGGCAGTTTTGTGGTCCACTATAGGGTTATGCATAATTTGGTAAATACTGAATTACCCTACCGAAACCGAAAATTTTGGTATTTGGTATTCGATATTTTGGCATTTAGTATGGTATTTGGTTTATACTTTAAAAAAGAATTGGTATTAGGTATGGTATTTGATATTTTAAAATAAAATACTGAAATACCGATACCGTACCGAAATATATATTATATTACATAATACATATTTTATTAATTATAACATAAGTATAAAAAATCTAAAATTTTACTTTCCTTTATTCTCTAAGTTCATCAATTAACTCTAAGCAAGTAAGAAGACATTTCTCTAAGTTTTCTCTCTCAAGGTTAGTATATGCTGGTTTTGGACAAAACTTTTGTCGAAAACGTTTTTAGTTTTCTACTTTTGAGTACTTTAATTAAGAATATTATCATCTATGACTCTATGCACTAGTAAGTATTCAAACCGAATAAACCAAAGTTACCGAATTGAATAAACCAAAACCGAAAGGAGAAAAATCGAACCATACCGAATTTAATTAGGTATGACATTGGTATAGCAATTTACGAAATCGAATACCGAAAATACCGAACCAAAATATCTAAATACCGTACCGTACCGACCGACAAACACCCCTAGTCCACTATGCGATCGCAGAACCAGTTTGCGGATCACAGATCGGCCGCGGATTGAAGCAGATAGATTTGCCAATTTTGAGGACCATTATGCGTCCACGGAATCGTTTTACGGGCCATAGATCCCATCGCAGATCCAGCATGAGAAATTTCGGAAGGAGGTTCTGCGGTCTATTATACGACTGCAGACCTGTCGCAGAATGAAGCAGAAATGCCCAGTTCTGGAGGGCCATTATGCGGACCGTAGATCTGCGTTGGGGCTCCATTTTTCAAATATTATAACCCGACCCCCATTTCATTTATCTAGCCTAAGGGTTCATGTTTGGGGGATTACCTGACATTTTAGAGATAGGAGAGAGCTATTCTAGAGAGAGGAAAAGGAGGACTAAGGATTTCACTACTCTACTTTGATCAAACCTTGGAATTCCATCAAAAGGAACTTGTTAGGGATCAAAAAGGTAAGAATTGCTTCCTCCAATTCTTTAATTTCGGGTTTGGGTTGATTGTGGGTGATGAGAGTAGGTTTTATCATATACGTAAGCTAATAGAGACTGCGGGAAAGTTGTTGAACAATCTTGGGTGGTTTTTTTGTTGAATTAGTTGATAAAAAGGTCGGGTCATAGTTGTAACAACCCTTGCCATGCGAATTCCTCTAATCGTGCTTATAATTCTCTCCTCTTTGATAGATTGGCATCGTTAGGAGTGTTGGGACATTATTTTGGCACTACGAAAAGCTCTTTCGAGGTATGAAGGCTAAAATATTTTTCTGTTATTGGAATTCCCGTGTTCTTACAAAACTCCATTGTGTGAAGTTCAAACATAGAACGATGTTGATGTGGGGTATTCAAACTAGTAAAATTGATTCCCGATTGGCATAATGTGTTAGAACCCTCGTGTGTTAATGATTCTCTATTTTTGACTTAATTATGCTATACCCCTTTTGGGAAGAATATCTTGTATGAAATCAATATGATTAAATATTTATTTCTCATATGGTGAAACCTAATGAACTTAATCCTCTACAACTACCTTTACACAAAGCGGCCCTACCGCCTCACCCCAATGTATGTGGGTGGAGGTGCAATCACAATACGAAAAACTCTACACAAAGCGGCCCTGCCGCCTCACTCCAGTGTATGTGGGTGCAGGTGCAATCACAATACGAAAAACTCTACACAAAGCGGCCTTACCGCCTCACCCCAATGTATGCAGGTGGAGGTGTATTCACAATACCTCAAACTCTACACAAAGCGGCTCTGTCGCCTCACCCCAATGTATGCAGGTGGAGGTGTATTCGCAATGCCACACTACGGATTCCCAAAACAATAATAGTTTGTACAAAAGAGATCCCTTTCAAATCAACCATTTGGCACCTTTGGCCTTAGCAAGTGTAAGTTCATTAGGTTTCATCATATGAGAAATAAATATTTAATCACATTGATTTCATACAAGATATTGGCATTGCGAATACACCTCCACCTGCATACATTGGGGTGAGGCGGCAGGGCCGCTTTGTGTAGAGTTTGAGGTATTGTGAATACACCTCCACCTGCATACATTGGGGTGAGGCGGCAGGGCCGCTTTGTGTAGAGTTTGAGGTATTGTGAATACACCTCCACCTGCATACATTGGGGTGAGGCGGTAAGGCCGCTTTGTATAGAGTTTTTGGTATTGTGATTGCACCTGCACCCACATACACTGGAGTGAGGCGGCAGGGCCGCTTTGTGTAGAATTTTCGGTATTGTGATTGCACCTCCACCCACATACATTGGGGTGAGGCGGTAGGGCCGCTTTGTGTAAAGGTAGTTGTAGAGGATCCCCGACTTAAAAATTTATAAATGTTATTGAAAGCTCTTAATAAACTTGGTATGGCTTTAACGGCTATCTAAGCCTTTTATTGTTACCATGATTCATCATATTCATGTTGTATTTCCAAGTCCTTGCATAGATGTTTGGTTTTCATACTAATACTATTTGACATGTACTAACGTCCATTTTTCCGGGGGCGTTGCATCTTTAATGGATGTTGGTGGTTCTATAGCTGAAGACATTGACTAGTGATAGCGGTACATTCTCTTCCCAGTTGACTTGGTGAGCTCCACTTTATTTCTGGGTCGTGTATCTTTCTTTGTGTGTATTATGTTTTGAGGTATAGCCGGAGCCTTATTTTCGGCACTATCATTGTACTCTTTTGTATCTAATAGAGGATCCGTAGATATGATGTGGGTTGTGTATTGGTATTGAAAAAATCAAGATAGTAATGTCATATGTGTATTACATGTTCCACTCCAAACTATGAAAGTGTATGTATTTTGAGACTTTATAAATAAAGTAACTAATGGTGATGGAATTAGTATTTTTCATGAACCCTCTTGGTGTTAATTAACGAAGTTTATCTTCTCTTTATTTATGGGTGAGTTGGGTAGAAGGCAATCTAGTAGGCTTGCTCGGCCGGGTTATCTCGGTTGAGTGCCAGTCGCGCTCCCCGAGATCAGGGCGTGGCATATACGTACTCATAAATAAATCTCGAGTTAAGCGTGTGTTAATTGATCCAGGTAGCTCGGCCAATATCATCAGATCGAGGGTTGTGGAACAACTAGTTCTACAAGACCAAATTGTGCCTGCAGTCCGAGTTTTAAACGGGTTTAACATGGCATGTGAGACCACTAAAGGGGAGATAACCCTACCGGTAAACACTACCAAAACCGTTCAGGAAACAAAGTTCTACGTAATCGAAGGAGATATGAGATACAATGCTCTATTCGGGAGGCCATGGATTCACAACATGAGGGTAGTACCCTCGACACTACATCAGGTGTTGAAATTCCCCACACCGAGAGGGAGCAAAACAATTTACGGAGAGCAACTGGCTGCAAAAGAGATATTCGCGGTCGATGAGGTGATCTCGATATCCGCACTCTTGACATCGAAGAAACCGAGTTCGGTCACCAAGGAAGAAACCAAATAGCAATCACCGACACCGACCCCGACCAAACTAGAAAAGTAGGGGACGGATGAGGATGATGATTACAGAGTCCCCAGGTATTTCATAGCCCTAAAGATTCCGATGCCACCAAGTCAATGGTTGAAGAGTTGGAGCAAGTCATATTGATAGAGCACCTGCCCGATCGAAAAATATACCTGGGCACGGGGCTAACTCCCGAGCTCAGGAAAAAACTCATTAAATTCCTTATAGCTAACATAGATTGTTTCACTAGGTCCCATCTTGACATGACAGAGATCCCGCCGAAAATAACTACTCACAAGCTGAGCTTAGATCCCAAGTTTTACCCGGTTAAACAGAAGAGGAGGCCTCAGTCCGAAGTCAAACATGCATTCATCAAAGACGAGGTATCCAAACTCCTTAAAATAGGTTCCATTCGGAAAGTTAAGTACCCTGACTGGTTAACAAATGTAGTGATAATGCCTAAAAAGGGAAATAAGTTAAGAATGTGTGTAGACTACAAAAACTTGAACAAGGCATGCCCTAAGGACTCTTTTCCTTTGCCTAACATCGATCGCATGATCGATGCGATAGTCGGCCACGATATACTCAGCTTTCTCGACGCCTATTCCGGGTACAACCAGATCCGGATGGATCCGGGCGACCAGGAAAAGACTTCCTTCATCACTAAATATGGCACCTATTGTTATAACGTAATGCTATGCGGACTAAAAAGCCTTGGTGCCACTTACCAATGCTTAGTAAATAGGATGTTCAAAGAGCAAATAGGAAAATCAATGTAGGTTTACAATGACAACATGTTAGTTAAGTCCCTGCGAGCAGAGGGCCATCTGGAAAATTTGCAGGAAACCTTCAACATACTGAAGAAATACAATATGAAGCTAAACCCGGAGTCGGGTCCGGGAAGTTCCTTGGATTCATGGTGTCCAACCGGGGGATCGAGATCAATCCCAACAAGATCAAGGCCATAGAATACATTACTGTGGTGGATAATATCAAGGTCGTTCAAAGGCTAACCGGACGCATAGCCACCCCGGGTCGGTTCATTTCGAGGTCCTCTGATAAGAGCCATCCGTTCTTCTCGTTATTGAAGAAGAAGAATATCTTCTCGTGGACCCCGAAGTGCCAGCAAGATTTGGAAGAATTCAAATGGTACCTTTAAAGTCCACATTGGCTTCATACTCCAAAGGCACACGAATAGTTGTACATATACTTAGCGGTATCCGAGATAGCGTTCTCGAACTGGCTAAAAGCCTGGGGGGCCGAGATAATCGAAGCTAAATATGATTCCCTCCTTGTGGTGAATCAAGTCAATGGAACGAATGCGATGATACTAGGATAAACTATAGGTAACACTACATTGATTCAAGGAGTGGACCCTACAACATATACGTCGAGATCAAAATAGTGAAGATGATGCTCCGGCTAACTTGGGGTCGTCTGTTGATGATGATTAATTCAGTTCGGGAACAGTCGAACAACTCATGAAATCGATAGTGTAAGAAGGCCACACTGAGATAAATTCGACAAGCTTAACCTGGGACTGGAGAAACAAGTATATAGATTACCTGAAAATGGGAAGCTGCCCTCGGATCCTAAAGAATCGAGAGCTCTGCACATGAAGGCGGCCAGGTTCAGCATGTTCGAAGATAACACCCTATTCAAAAGAATGTTCGATGGCCCACTCGCCATATGTTTGGGACCGAGAGACACCGAATATGTTTTGAAGGAAGTTCACGAAGGCATCTGCGGGAACCATTCGGGGGCCGAATCATTGGTTTGTAAGATAATCAGAGACGGCTATTACTGGATCGACATAGAGAAAGATGCAAAAGAGTTCGTGCGAAAATGTGACGGTTGTCAGAGGCACACACCGATGATCTATCAGCCCGGGGAGCTACTAAATTCGGTCTTGTCACCATGGCCATTCATGAAATGGGGAATGGACATTGTCGGTCCCCTACCGTGGGCACCCTGTAAGGCTCAATTTATATTATTTATGAGTGACTATTTTTCTAAATGGGTTGAGGCTCAGGAATTTGAGAAAGTCAGAGAACAAGAAGTTATTGATTTTATTTGGGACCACATAATATGTCGGTTCGGGATGCCGGCCGAGATCGTATGTGACAACGGGAAGCAGTTCATCGGCAGCAAGGTAAGCAAATATTTCGAGGACCATAAGATCAAAAGAATCTTGTCAACATACTATGACCCTAGTGGGAATGGGCAGGCAGAGTCTACAAACAAGACCATACTCTAAAACCTTAAGAAAAGGTATACCGATGCCAAAAGAAAATGGAAAGAAATTTTGCCCGAAGTCCTATGGGCATACCGTACGACCTCAAAGTCTAGTACCGGGGCCACTCCATTTTTGTTGGTCTACGGTGCCGAAGCACTAATACCTGTCGAGGTAGGAGAATCAAGTTTCAAGTTCCGATATGCAACCGAATAGTCGAACGGTAAGGCTATGAGACGAGCCTAGAACTATTGGATGAGAGGCGCAAGGCCGCCCTGGTCTAGTTGACCGCCCAGAAACAGCGGATCAAAAGGTATTACAATCGGAGAGCCAACCTCTGGCACTTCAATATCGGGAACTTGGTGTTAATAAATATTACAATAAACACGTGGAACCCATACGAAGGGAAGTTGGGACCGAATTGGGAAGTTCCATATCGAATTATCGAGATTACCGGTAAAGGTTCGTACAAACTCGAAGCAGTGAACGGTGAGCGGCTACCAAACAACTGGAACGTGACCCACTTAGAACGATACTACTGCTAAGGTACGACCCCATTTATTATTTCTTGATATATATTGCGAATTGGACTTACAGTTGCAGGCAATAGCCAAAGGATGATGTAGTTGTTAGGCCTAAAAGCATGCATTGCTCTCTTTTTTCCTTGAACCAGTTTTGTCCCAAATGGATTTTCCAGCAAGGTTTTTAACGAGGCAACAATGGATCATGCTAACTTACAATCAAAGACCAGTTTTGAATTGACATTGATGGTCACCTCAATAGTATCCGAGCCCTCTCGATGATCGACCTCGAATACTGGGGGCCATCATCCTCGGGTAATGATTTTTAGCAAGGAAGGAAACTTTGTGCTTGAACAGTCTAGGCTCGGTGGATAGGATTTATTGTAAGGGCCAAACGGTCAAATGAACTGTGCCCGTATAGACCACCTAAGCCATAACACGAAGCTTGTACACACTTACAATCTTGTATATTACACACAGGAATGAAAGAAAGTTTCTACCTTGCAGATACATATTTTGTCCCTTAAGACTATTATATTTTGTCCCTTAAGAATATCGAGCCCAAGGGCTGCCTCTATCCGGATCTGATAGATTGCCCCCACTCGGGGACTGTCATCCAAGATAAACTCGGATGGCTAGGGCTATCGAAGCCCAGAGGTACAAAGCCTATTAGGCATTGCCTGAACTTAAAAGGCTACGGCCACCCCCACTCGGGGACTGTCGTCCAAGACAAACTCAAACGGCTCGGGCTATCAAAGCACGTAGGTACAAAGCCTATTAGGCAGTTCCTGAGCTTAAAAGGCTACGGCCACCCCTAAAAACGGCTCGAAGACGTCCAAAGCCCGTAATTAAAACATAAGGCCTTCAAAATTCCAAACCGATTCAAAGGTTACCCTCGGCAAAATTATGGTCTAAGAACATTTAAACAAGCACTTTGGGGAAAGCTTCCGGTCATACCGAGCCCCCACAAGTTTCAAACAAAACTTACATCGAGAACAAGTTTAGTTTGGACCTCCGAACAACAACTTATTACTACGTTTTACTCCTTGCTAAGGCATTTGAAATCTTTGCAATTGTAAAAATGATGCTAAATGTAATAGACTTGAAAATTACCAAAAGGGAAAAAACCTTATATATACATTCCAAAATATCTTTGCAAAGGCTAATAAAAATGGTCTTAACAAAATAAATGTACAAAATGCAAAAACAAAAACAAAAATTCCCAAGGCACCTATGCCTGATCTCCATCGGAACCCGCCTCGTCACCACAGCCGTCGGGGTCTTCTCCATCTTCAGGTTCACCGGAGCCCTCAGAGTCTTCTTCACTCTCAGGTTCAGCCAGCTTCTTAGCCTCTACCTTGAGCTTTTTCGCCTCTACGATCTCGGCCAATAGGTCGAAACCTCGGGCATGGATCTCCCTTCGAGACAACTGCTTTACGTACTCAACAGTAACTTTCAGATGGGCCTCGGCTGCCTCAACATCAGCCCTGTACTGGGCCACCATCTCTTCAGCATCAGCCCTAGTTATTTCCGACTTAGACCTCATTTTTTCGACCTCCTTGTCAAGGGCATCCCGTTCAACAATGACCGAGCACAGTTGAGCTTGGAGGTCCTCAATTTTTCGAGCATGTGCATCGGCCTTCTCTTTCACCACTCAGAGTTGGACCTCTACCGATGCCAGCTGCTCTCGGGCGGTCTCCTTCTCCGAAGCCAGTCGGTCCATTTTTGCCTTCCAGACATCGGCCATGGCCTGGACCTCGTTCATTTCAGCCTTGAGCTGGTCGATCCGATCAATCTTCTGCTGGACCTGCGAGGTTTGGTCGTTAGTCGCCATGGCTAAGTCGTCATTGCTAACTTCAAAAATCTTTACCTGTTACACCAAGTCGGCGTGCTCCTTCTGAGTCGCATCCAACTCGGCCAGGAAACTCGTGACGGCACCTTCATGTTGCTCGTTGAGAAGCTTATACGTGTCCCTCTTCTCAGCAAGCTCCCTGGCCTCAGCCTCGAGCTAGTTAACCTCAGCCAGGTACTGGAGAAAACTTTCATGATGGAGTACCGAGGCCTGCAAAAAGATATAAGAGAGAAGACATGAGAAATATCAAAAATTAAGTCAGAGGATGCAAGAGCGTAATGATGCCTTACCCGGTTTAGCACCTGCTGCGCTTCGTTGAATAAGCACGACACATCCACCTCATTTATTCTCACCTGGTCTTCTTCGGTTACTAGGCACCAGAGGTAACTCGCTACTCCAACAGGGGCAGAAAGAACGCAAGCATCCTCCGAGACGGTGATGATTATTGACCTCTTACAGCCGGGATCCATGCTCGGGGCGGGGAACTGGTTGAATAATTTTGGTCTCGAGTTCAGCCCGCTGACTGTTTAAGATGGGTCTTTCCTCGGCACCTCTAAGTTGTCCAACCCGGAGAAGTCTTCCAGAGCGGTCGAGTCCATACCTTCGAATAAAGAATGAAGGGGATCGTCCGCTCCATGGGCCCCTTCGAAGGTAGAAGCTTGGTCAAAAGGTAAAAAATGAACGAATGAGGAGAATATTTATAGAGGCTTCGCGTCGTTTCACATCGAAGGATGACCTTCCGATG
The DNA here is from genome assembly GCA_000715115.1 of Nicotiana otophora. Taxonomy (NCBI): domain Eukaryota; kingdom Viridiplantae; phylum Streptophyta; class Magnoliopsida; order Solanales; family Solanaceae; genus Nicotiana; species Nicotiana otophora. The sequence continues at coordinate 22,762 of AWOL01S0151634.1, forward strand.
GCTGACACGCGTTTGAAGTCATAATGACACGACTGACGGGACGTTTCAGATTCTTTGTCATTTCGTTCACGGCGTATTGAAGAAGAAATCAAAGTGCACATGCCGTTTCTCATCGTTTCCGTAAACTTACTCTCTGAGAAACGAGGGGACTATCTATATACGGGTGAAACCGAACCCGTGGGATGCCTCAATTTTCGATGAAGTAAACGGAGCAAGAGACGTGACTGCAAGGAACCGAAATCGAGGCAAGGAGCCCATGAGTCGGGGTCCGGGCAAAACACCTGCCCTCGGAAGCATCGGGGCCACGACCCCCAGGTTCGATTCGAATCCCAAATACCTCAGAGAGCATTACCACATAATCGAGCACGACCAACAAAGGGCTGTGATATCCGTGACCAGCCGGATGTCACGGCGTGAATCTCGGCACGTATCGGCAGAAAGTCGATGATTAGTAAAATGGACGATTTTTACCATTTATGGAATTATACTTACGGTAAAATTTCCCTACTATATAAAGGGGAGTCTGATTATTCATTAAGAACGTTGTAACACGCATATCAAGGCAATATACTCTTATTTTCTCTGTTATTCAAAGTTCTTACTTTTGTTCATCAGTTCATCATAACGTGAGCTCGGGATCGAAGGCAAGCATTTCATTAAAGTTGTTACTGAGTCCGAGATCACTTCCCTTAATTGGTTTGACAATTTATTATGTCATTCATCTGTTTAATCTAACGCAATTCATCATTTGTATTGAATTAATCTGCGTATCCTTAAAACCACTTATAAATTTAATTATTATCCGTTTTTTAGGGTAAACAATCTTAAAAGTCCAACAACACGCAGAAGTTCCTTAGCAGCTAATTCCCTAATTTATTTTCTCTATTTGGTGACAGATAACAATATTTTTTACTTAACTTGCATTTTTCTTGCCGACCAATATTTAATTGTCAATATACTATTCATTTTCTTCACAGCTTTATTAAAGGCTCAAGCTATTCTTTTGCCTTGATTTGATGGCTATTATACATAAACATTGCCAACTATTTTGCCGACTTTGTACTATTTTATTATTATTGTTGAGATTACTCATAGTAAGATAACTTAATTATCATTGGATTGTTTAGTCATTATATTTTTTTTTAAATGAATGTTCAGGTTGGCATTAAACCGTGTATAATGTATAAGTTTACAAATTTATCCTTACTTTTAAAGTAAATAAAAACTAGAAAGATGAAATGAAATCAAGATTTTTGGATAAGCTTCTAAAATCAACTTATTTTAAAAAATATTTTTCTCAAAAGTGCTTTTCAAAAAAGTATTGTTTGGTAAGAATCAATTTGTGTTTGACTACTTAATTTAAAAAGTACTTTTGAGCAGCAATTAGTGTTTGGTTAAACTTTAAAAAGTATTTCTGAGTGTATATTTTTCAAAAGTGCTTTTCAAAAAAATAATTCTAGGAAGAAGCTATTTTTTTGCTTCTCAAAAATTGCTTGTGCTTTTACTTAAAAGTATTTTTTCTTTTAAAAGCTTGGCCAAACATCTTAACTTCGAAAAAAAAACTTTTGGCAAAAAAAGAATTTTGGCAGAAAACAAAAGGCTTAGCCAAACAGGCTATTATCAATGTAAAGCTAATACGTGTATAAGCTAACCCGTGTCAGATTCTGTCACTACTAGCAATTCGATCAAAATCGACTAATATCGGTCGATAATTGGCAAAAACTGACCGAAAAGGTGACCGATTTGTATCGCTCGTAAATCACTTGTTCGGTAGAGCTAACTGACCGATTTCGATCGGTCAATTAAATTCAACACCTGATCCAAAAGAAAAAGGACGACTGACAAAATCGACCGATTTCGGTCGGTCTTTTTTAAATTATGTAATTAAAAATACACCATCTAAAAGTCAAACTAGGGTATATACTGTGACAGGATACTATTCTAGCACTAGACCATTGGTGCTTTTTAGTTTAAGATTTTTTAAAATTTTATTTACACTCTTTAATCGTATTTTTGCGCGAAAATAGCCGACCGATTTCGTCGATTTTGTTAAAACAAATAAGACTACCAATCGACATTGGTCGGTTTTTTTAAATGATCGACCGAAATAACTGATCAATTTTCGGTCAAATTTCTGAATATTAATTTTATGTTATTTTAAATGGAAAACCAGCCGAAATTGATCGGTTTCTTGAAAAATAAGCTCTCAAGACGCAAAAATAATTTTCCGCATTTTGGCGCCAAAGAAAAACAATCGAATTTGGTTGGTTTTGTAAAAAAAATTAAAAAGAAAATATTTTCAAAAATCGACGGATTTCTATCGATTTTTTGGCAATTTTTTTCGACCGGCCATAATTGATTGGTTGACCGCGGACGATTTTGACCGAATTTATAATAGTGTGTACAAAATGATACAAAATTGCAGTAAAACAATTATACGGATTTTGTCTAATCACAATAACAAATGGTGCTTATTACTCGAACTTATTCAAGTATGATATTGTGATATTCGTAGTGAGGTATTAAATTTATACTAGTACTGTTTAAAAATGAGAAATCAACTTTTTGTCTAATATTACAGTTATTTGTTAGAAAAATGTCTTTTTTTTGCCATTAACCTCTAGCGGAGCTCCAACTAATCAACTATAAGTATAATTTCAAACCACAACCAAGAGTTAAGGAATAAATTTGAACTTATTTTTCATATAAATTTGAACATTTGAAGTCCACCTCAAACTAGAGCTCTGCTAATTGCAAGAATAAATACAAAACGATTTACTAATAGTAAGGACACAGATTGTATGAACATACATATGCTCACAAATCTCTCTTCTCGTTAACAAGATTTTATATTCATTGAAATTTGAAAGCAACATATATAAACCTTATTGTATTCAAGAACTACAATTTTGAAATGATAATTGACTTAGAACGGGCTACATTAGGTAGTTGTTAATAATTAGTTTCTCAAAAGGATCATAATCAAATCATTTTTGCTCCAACCCTTTTTAAGCTTTAAAGAAATGCTTTTTGGGCAAGTTGAGATGTCCTTGTACGTTGTAACGTGAGTCATGTGGTAATCGGACATATTACTAGCGATACATAAAACTAAACATAATCATCTCTCTTTAAAAAGTTCAAACTTTTAGTAGTTTTTCTTTAAGCACTCGGTATTCGAAATTAATTACTAATTTGGTTAATCTAATTTTATGTCGTATAAAACACTCCTAACTAAAAGAGTCTATTTTTAGGACTTAGAATTTGAGATCTCGTAGAGAGTAGAAATCATCACATCACACCCTAGCGGTGTGTTTGTTTTGTGTTTCCTTTTTAGTCCCTTGTAGAAAAAAGAAAGAAAAAACTAACCAAACATTGACCATTTTTTGGAAAGAAGTGGTTCTATTTTAATGAAACGTCACCATCTCTTATATCAAAAGAATCTTAGATATTTTGTGTTTATTACGTGTTCATACTTACTTGCAAGTTGCAATTTTAGTTCATGAGTTCTCCCTCCAGCCAAATTTGTTCGTTTAAATATTTGTGCTTCTATTTCTATAAGTAACAATAACTTAAGAATTATAATCAGGCTTCTCTTGTTCTCTCTCTCTCTCTCTCTCTCTC
>AWOL01S0151637.1:0-13169 GCA_000715115.1 Nicotiana otophora
CATAAGTTGATTCGATTTTGTTTGGAGTGTGATTCTTAGTTTTGGTGTTGTTTTTCGTGTTTCTTGAGGTCGAGCAGGTCCGTTTTATGATTTCGAACATGTTGGTATGTTTGGGCGAGGCCTCGGGGGCCCCGGATGCCATTCGGACGACGCACGAAAGTCGCTTGGACTTGGAGAAAATGGAAGAAACAGCAATGCTTCTGGTGCAATCGCACCTGTGAGGAGCTAGCCGCAGGTGTGAGCTCGTAGAAGCGAGCCAGCGACCGCAGAAGCATCTTGGTGTGGGCTGCCCAGCAATCGCAGAAGCAGAGCAAGGACCGCACCTGCGACAATGCAGGTACGAAGAAGGCAAACGTAGAAGCGGGCAAGGTCGCAGGTGCGGCATGTGCACCGCAGACACGGGCTCGTAGAAGCGGGCCACTGTCCGCAGATGCGGAAGTAGGCCAGCTGGGGGAGAGTCGCATCTGCGATGCTTTTTCTGCAGAAGCGGCCGATTCTCCGCATAAGCGGAGATCGCTGGAGGCAAAAGGGTCTATTTAATACGGGACTTAGGCCATTTTGGCTCATTTATTTCACTTCTTGGGCAATTTTGGAGCTTCTTAGATAGGGGTTTTCACCTAGCTATTGAAGGTAAGTAATTTCTATCCAATATAAGTTAAATACATAGATTATGGGTAGATTTTAACATGAAAAATTGTGAAAATTCTGGGTTTGGTTGAAAAACTTAAGTTTTGATAAAAATGGAATTTAACCACGAAAATGATTATGAAATTAGGTGAAAATGCTATATTAGAGTTCGTGAGGTTATGGGTAACAATTATCTTGAAAATATTTGGAATCCGGGCATGTGGGCCCGGAGGCGACTTGTAGGAATCTTCCAATTTGGGTTGGGTAATTACTTTAATAGTTAAATTATGAACTTTTGAATATGTATTGATTAATTTATATAACATTTGACTAGTTTTGGGTTGTTTGGCACTGAGTTGTGGCTTTAAAGCATATTTGTGGATCGGAAGTGAGCTTGAGAACGAAGTAAGTCTCTTGTCTAACCTTGTAAAAGGGAACTCATCCCCTTAGGTGTATTCTTGTTGCGAATTACTTGTGTGGGGAGCTACGTACGCACTAGGTGACGAGATTCCGTGCGTAGCTATATTCCATGAGATGTCCAGGTAGTCTTAGATTTACATCATGCCTTGATTGTACTGTTATGTTTATTATGCATATTAATTGTCTTAAATAAAGCTGAGATTAGGGATTGTAAGGTTGAAACTTTCTAATTTAGATTTCTTATTTTTGGGAAGAATTGAGGAATATTTAATAACTCTGAGAAATCCATGTCCACTCGCGTCGCAAGTACTTCCGCGAGCGAGGTAAACTTCTNAATGCCTCATAGGGGGCCATCTGAATGCTCGACTGCTGGTTGTTGTTGTAGGCAAACTCCGTAAGCGGCAAGAACTGATCCCAAGAACCCTCGAAATCTATAACACAAGCGCGAAGCATATCCTCCAATATCTGAATAGTGCTGTAATGACCCAACCGGTCGTATTACTTTCTAGATCCATGTTCCCCTAAATAAGACTCATCGTATGTGCTTTTACTGTTTTATGACTTGCGAAGATGGTTAGATCGGGTTTGGAAGGGTTCTGGTTGAAATCGGAACATTAAGTTCCCTAATATTGGCTTTAAAGGGTTAAGTTTGACTTGGGTCAACATTTCTAGTATACGACCTTGGAATCAGGGTTTGATAGTCCCAATAGGTTCGTATGATGATTTTGGACTTGGGCGTGTGTTCGGATCGGGTTTTGGATGACCCGGGAGCGTTTCACGCCTAAAGTTGAAAGTTGGTTTATTGAAAGTTTTAAAGTTCTTTAAATTTGGGTTGGAGTAGGTTTTGGTGTTATCGAGGTTTGTTTGGGATTCCGAGCCCAATAAAAGTTTCGTATGGTGATTTAAGACTTGCACGCAAAATTTGGTGTTATTTCGAGTAGTTTAAGTATGATTCGGCGCGTTCGGAGCAAGTTGGAAGAACTTGAAGTTCATAAGTTGATTCGATTTTGTTTGGAGTGTGATTCTTAGTTTTGGTGTTGTTTTTCGTGTTTCTTGAGGTCGAGCAGGTCCGTTTTATGATTTCGAACATGTTGGTATGTTTGGGCGAGGCCTCGGGGGCCCCGGATGCCATTCGGACGACGCACGAAAGCCGCTTGGACTTGGAGAAAATGGAAGAAACAGCAATGCTTCTGGTGCAATCGCACCTGTGAGGAGCTAGCCGCAGGTGTGAGCTCGTAGAAGCGAGCCAGCGACCGCAGAAGCATCTTGGTGTGGGCTGCCCAGCAATCGCAGAAGCAGAGCAAGGACCGCACCTGCGACAATGCAGGTACGAAGAAGGCAAACGTAGAAGCGGGCAAGGTCGCAGGTGCGGCATGTGCACCGCAGACACGGGCTCGTAGAAGCGGGCCACTGTCCGCAGATGCGGAAGTAGGCCAGCTGGGGGAGAGTCGCATCTGCGATGCTTTTTCTGCAGAAGCGGCCGATTCTCCGCATAAGCGGAGATCGCTGGAGGCAAAAGGGTCTATTTAATACGGGACTTAGGCCATTTTGGCTCATTTATTTCACTTCTTGGGCGATTTTGGAGCTTCTTAGATAGGGGTTTTCACCTAGCTATTGAAGGTAAGTAATTTCTATCCAATATAAGTTAAATACATAGATTATGGGTAGATTTTAACATGAAAAATTGTGAAAATTCTGGGTTTGGTTGAAAAACTTAAGTTTTGATAAAAATAGAATTTAACCACGAAAATGATTATGAAATTAGGTGAAAATGCTATATTAGAGTTCGTGAGGTTATGGGTAACAATTATCTTAAAAATATTTGGAATCCGGGCATGTGGGCCCGGAGGCGACTTGTAGGAATCTTCCAATTTGGGTTGGGTAATTACTTTAATAGTTAAATTATGAACTTTTGAATATGTATTGATTAATTTATATAACATTTGACTAGTTTTGGGTTGTTTGGCACTGAGTTGTGGCTTTAAAGCATATTTGTGGATCGGAAGTGAGCTTGAGAACGAAGTAAGTCTCTTGTCTAACCTTGTAAAAGGGAACTCATCCCCTTAGGTGTATTCTTGTTGCGAATTACTTGTGTGGGGAGCTACGTACGCACTAGGTGACGAGATTCCGTGCGTAGCTATATTCCATGAGATGTCCAGGTAGTCTTAGATTTACATCATGCCTTGATTGTACTGTTATGTTTATTATGCATATTAATTGTCTTAAATAAAGCTGAGATTAGGGATTGTAAGGTTGAAACTTTCTAATTTAGATTTCTTATTTTTGGGAAGAATTGAGGAATATTTAATAACTCTGAGAAATCCATGTCCACTCGCGTCGCAAGTACTTCCGCGAGCGAGGTAAACTTCTCTACTTTCATGGAAGTGGGCCGTTCGCCCCAGCAGGTTAATAGATGCATCTATGGTTCGACCCTCGGCAGTGCACACAGTATATTGTTGGATCGGGCCGAACGACCTCGGCATAACTCATGCGTAATAATACTCGGAGCCTGATTACACTTGATATTACTTTATGACTCGAGAGGTTATAAATTTATTAAATGACAGAAATTGATTCCGTGTTAATAGATGTTGGTTGGAGACTTGAAATTTATTATCAGTTAATGGGTCATTTATTCCCTGCTTGACATTGTATTATTATTATTGTTATTATTATCATTCCCATCTCTCATACCTGTTTGGAATTTATGTATTTTTATTGTTGGCGCATAGTAAGTGTCGAAGTCAACCCCTTATCACTACTTATTCGAGGTTACACTGGATACTTACTGGGTACATGTTGTTTATGTATTCACGCTACACTTCTGCACTAATCGTGCAGGATTTGAGGCGGGCGCATCTGTCAGTCATCCCGGCGCGCACCCTTGATACTTCGATACTTAGTGGTGAGCTGCCTTCTGAGTCCGTTCTGCAGCACCCAAAGTCTCTCTTTTGCATTTATTTTCTGTCTACTCTATTTCAGACAGTAGTGTAGTGTTCTGTATATGCTACTAGTAGCTCATACACTTGTGACACCAGGTCTTGGAAAATATGCTAGTAGTCATTCGATGGCTTTTGAGTAGTTATTTCACTACACTTATTCTTATATTTGTTTATGCTTTATTATATTAAATCTTTTACCTCTTACTTACTTAATAAATAAAGAAAACAACTATTTCAAAATTGTTAAAAATAATAAAGACATGACTAGTTCATAGTTGGCTTTCCTAGCAGCGACGTTGGGCGCCATCACGGCCTATAAGTGAAATTGGGTCGTGACAACATGGTATCAGAGCACTAGGTTCACTTAGGTCTCACAAGTTAGGAGCAGGCCTAATAGAGTCTTGCAGATCGGTTCAGAGACGTTCGTACTCATCTTCGATAGGCTATAGGGTGTTAGGAAACTACTCTTTCTTCATCTCCTATTGTGTAGTTGATGTTGTGCTAAGTATCTTTATCTTATTCTCCTACAAATGGTAAGAACGCACGCGATAGATGTACCCGATCATGAAGGAGCTGATCCCCATGTTGCTAGAGGCTGAGGGAGGGCTCCAGCCCATGGTAGAGGACGAGGACGTCCCAAAGTTGATCCAGTTGTGCCACTAGTGGGTTTTGTGGAGGATCCTACTATTGAGAAGCATGGCGAGGTGCCTGCATTAGAGCCAGCCCCAGTGGATTTCATGTCCGCACCAGGATTTCAGGAGATCATGGGCCATATATTGCGGTTAATGGATTCTATGGCTTAGTCTGGTTTATTTCCAGCAGACCCAGCCACATCTCATACGGGAGGGGGAGCACTGACCTCTACTGCTTAGGCTCCAGGGCATGCAACTGCCGTATATCCGACCCCGGGCTCACTACCCGTGGGCGGAGCTCAGCCAGATGAAGCAACTATACCTGAGTCCAGACCAGTTGCGGCCGATGAGCTGCATAAGCTATTGGATAGATGGACCAGACTACATCCTCTTATATTTGGAGGTGAGCGACATGAGGACCCCCAAGACTTTATTGATCGGTACAGGGTCAGACTGCACAACATGAGGATATTGGAGTCCCACGGGGTGGACTTTACCACCTTTCAGCTGGAGGGCAGGGCCCGTAGATGGTGGCAGTCCTATCTTCTCGGCAGACCAACAGGTTCTCCTCCCATGACTTGGAACCAGTTCATACGCCTCTTCCCGGATAGATATATTCCTCCCTCTCAGAGGGAAGAGTTGCGATTTCAGTTCGAGCAGCTCCAGCTGGGTCAGATGTCAGTGACCGACTACGAGGCGAGATTCTCTGAGTTGTCTCTCCATGCACTTATGATACTTCCCATTGATACAGAGAGAGTGCAGAGGTTTGTTGCCGGTCTGCGTTCTGGTATCCAGGCCACTATGGTCTGAGAGGTTAAGATAGGGAATTTGTATGAGCTAGTTGTGGAGATAGCTCGGAGGATCGTGGGTGTTCGTTAGCGGAGCCGAGAGCAGGCGACGAGGGATAAGCAGTTTCAATAATTTTGAGAGTTCAGTGGTGCCCCGGCTGGGGGCAGAGGTCAGTTTATGAGGGGTCAGCCTAGCAGACCCGCATATCCAGCACTGCCGCCTCCTCGGGGTACTCCAGTGCGACCCTATTTCAGCGCCATGCCATAGAGTTCCTACCACCCACCAGCTATTCAGGGTTCCTCCAGCGAGTATTCAGGCCATCGGGGTCAGACTTCAGGTCACCAGTCCACCGTTCCGAGGGGTTGTTACGAGTGCGGGGATCCTGGCCACATGAAGAGGTTTTGTCCCAAACTTCGGTGCAAGGCAATACAACTGGATCATTAGCCTATGATTATAGCACCAGCTGCTGCACCAGCCGTCCGGCCACCCAGAGGCGGAGGGCAGGTGGGTAGGGGCCGTCCTAGAGGTGGAGTTCAGACAGGTGGAGGCCAGTTAGGTGGCGCTCCAGCTAGATTCTATGCTTTTTCGTCCAGACCATATGCAGTAGCCTCAGATGCCGTGATCACATGTATTATCTCTATCTNCAAAGTTGATCCAGTTGTGCCACTAGTGGGTTTTGTGGAGGATCCTACTATTGAGAAGCATGGCGAGGTGCCTGCATTAGAGCCAGCCCCAGTGGATTTCATGTCCGCACCAGGATTTCAGGAGATCATGGGCCATATATTGCGGTTAATGGATTCTATGGCTTAGTCTGGTTTATTTCCAGCAGACCCAGCCACATCTCATACGGGAGGGGGAGCACTGACCTCTACTGCTTAGGCTCCAGGGCATGCAACTGCCGTATATCCGACCCCGGGCTCACTACCCGTGGGCGGAGCTCAGCCAGATGAAGCAACTATACCTGAGTCCAGACCAGTTGCGGCCGATGAGCTGCATAAGCTATTGGATAGATGGACCAGACTACATCCTCTTGTATTTGGAGGTGAGCTATATGAGGACCCCCAAGACTTTATTGATCGGTACAGGGTCAGACTGCACAACATGAGGATATTGGAGTCCCACGGGGTGGACTTTACCACCTTTCAGCTGGAGGGCAGGGCCCGTAGATGGTGGCAGTCCTATCTTCTCGGCAGACCAACAGGTTCTCCTCCCATGACTTGGAACCAGTTCATACGCCTCTTCCCGGATAGATATATTCCTCCCTCTCAGAGGGAAGAGTTGCGATTTCAGTTCGAGCAGCTCCAGCTGGGTCAGATGTCAGTGACCGACTACGAGGCGAGATTCTCTGAGTTGTCTCTCCATGCACTTATGATACTTCCCATTGATACAGAGAGAGTGCAGAGGTTTGTTGCCGGTCTGCGTTCTGGTATCCAGGCCACTATGGTCTGAGAGGTTAAGATAGGGAATTTGTATGAGCTAGTTGTGGAGATAGCTCGGAGGATCGTGGGTGTTCGTCAGCGGAGCCGAGAGCAGGCGACGAGGGATAAGCAGTTTCAATAATTTTGAGAGTTCAGTGGTGCCCCGGCTGGGGGCAGAGGTCAGTTTATGAGGGGTCAGCCTAGCAGACCCGCATATCCAGCACTGCCGCCTCCTCGGGGTACTCCAGTGCGACCCTATTTCAGCGCCATGCCGTAGAGTTCCTACCACCCACCAGCTATTCAGGGTTCCTCCAGCGAGTATTCAGGCCATCGGGGTCAGACTTCAGGTCACCAGTCCACCGTTCCGAGGGGTTGTTACGAGTGCGGGGATCCTGGCCACATGAAGAGGTTTTGTCCCAAACTTCGGTGCAAGGCAATACAACTGGATCATTAGCCTATGATTATAGCACCAGCTGCTGCACCAGCCGTCCGGCCACCCAGAGGCGGAGGGCAGGTGGGTAGGGGCCGTCCTAGAGGTGGAGTTCAGACAGGTGGAGGCCAGTTAGGTGGCGCTCCAGCTAGATTCTATGCTTTTTCGTCCAGACCATATGCAGTAGCCTCAGATGCCGTGATCACATGTATTATCTCTATCTATGGTAGGGATGCTTCGGTACTATTTGATCTAGGGTCTACATATTCATATGTTTCATCTCTATTTGCTTATTTCTTGGGTGTTCCTCGTAAGTCCTTGGGTACTCCTGTTTATGTGTCCACAACGGTGGGTGATTCTGTTGTTGTGGATCAGATCTATCAGTCCTACATTATTACCTTCTGTGGTTATGAGACTAGAGCGGATATTCTATTGCTCGATATGACCGACTTTGAGATCATCCTGGGCATGGACTGGTTATCTCCATATCATGCCATTCTTGATGGCTTTGCCAAGACTGTTACCTTGGCGATGCTAGAGTTGCCTAGATTGGAGTAGAAGGGTTTGTCTATTAGTGTATCTAGTCGGGTTATCTCTTTTCTGAAGGCTCGACATATGGTCGAGAAGGGTTGTTTGGCTTATCTAGCCTATGTTCGGGATACTACCACAGAGACTCCAGCGATTGATTCAGTGCCCATGGTCCAGGAGTTCCCCGATGTGTTTCCTTCTGATTTTTCAAGCATGCCACCAGATTGTGATATTGATTTATGTATTGATTTGGCTCCAGGTACCCAACCTATCTCTATTCCACCATACCGCATAGCTCCGAAAGAGTTGAAAGAACAACTTGAGGAGTTTCTAGCAAAGGGGTTTGTCAGACCGAGTATGTTGTCCTGGGGTGCCCCAATGTTAATCGTGTAGAAGAAAGATGGGACTATGCGGATGTGCATTGATTACCGCCAGCTGAACAAAGTTACCATTAATAACAAGTACCTGTTTCCGCATATTGATGACTTGTTTGATCAGTTTCACGGTGCAAGGGTGTTCTCTAAGATTGAATTGAGATCAGGGTACCATCAGTTGAAGATTCGTGATCTGAATGTTCCGAAGACGGCTTTCCGGACTAGATATGGCCATTATGAGTTTCTAGTGATGTCCTTCGGTTTGACTAACGCCCCAATGACATTTATGGATTTGATGAACCAGGTGTTCGGGCCATATATTGATTCGTTTGTCATTGTCTTTATTGATGACGTTCTGATCTACTCGTGTAGCATGGAGCAGCATTTGAGAGTGGTCATTTGAGAGTGGTGCTTCAGATCTTGCGGTAATAGAAGCTATATGCTAAGTTCTCCAAGTGTGAGTTTTGGTTAGATTCTGTAGCATTCTTGGGGCATGTTGTATCAGGCGAGGGTATTAAGGTAGACCTTAGAAGACCGAGGAAGTTTAGAGTTGGCCTCGTCCTACCACCATGACCGAGATCAGGAGCTTCTTGGGGTTAGCTGGTTATTATCGTCGGTTTGTGGATGGATTCTCATCTATTGCAGCACCTTTGACTCGATTGACCAGAAGGGTGATCCATTCCGATGATTGCGAGACGAGCTTTCAGAGGCTTAAGATCGCCTTGACTTCAGCACCAGTATTAGTGTTACCTTCCGATTCACGGATGTATACTGTGTATTGCGACGCTTTTCATGTTGGCCTAGGTTGTGTATTGATGCAGGATGGGCGAGTTATTGCATATGCTTCACGTCAGCTGAAGCCATACGAGAAGTATTACCCCGTGCACGATTTGGAGTTGGCTGCAATAGTTTATGCTCTTAAGATCTGGAGGCATGATCTTTATGGGTTCTCCTGTGAGGTTTACACTGATCATCGCAGCTTGCAGCATTTGTTCAAGCAGAGGGATCTCAATTTGAGGCAGCGCATGTAGCTTGGGTTACTAAAAGATTATGATATTACCATCCTTTATCATCCAAGCAAGGTGAATGTGGTTGCAGATGCCTTGAGCAGAAAGGCAGAGAGTATGGGTAGTTTGGCATTCATTTCAGCAGAGGAGAGGCCATTAGCTTTGGACATTCAATCCTTGGCTAACCAACTTGTGAGGTTGGATACTTCAAACCCCAGCCTAGTTCTTGCATGCGTCGTCACCCAGTCTTCACTATTCGAGCAGATTAAGGCTCACCAGTACGACCATCCGCACTTATTGGTTCTCAGAGAGAAGGTACTATAGGGTGGTTCCAAGGAGGTTACGATCGGTGAGGATGGTGTTCTGCTACTCCAGGGTCATCTATGTGTCCCTAATGTTGATGGATTGAGGGAAAAGATTCTAGAGGAGGCACACAGTTCTCGGTATTATATTCATCCAGGTGCTACAAAGATGTATCGTGACCTGAGGCAGCATTATTGGTGGAGGCGGACGAAGAAGGACATAGTTGAGTATGTAGAGAGGTGCCTTAATTGCCAGCAGGTTAAGCACGAGCATCAGAGGCCAGATGGCCTACTCCAACAGATGGTTATACATGAATGGAAATGGGAGTGCATTATTATGGATTTCATAGTTGGGTTGTCGCGGACCTTGCGGAAGTTTGATACAGTTTGGATCTTTATCGACAGGTTGACCAAGTCGTCGCACTTCATTCCCATGGTGACCACGTATTCTTCATAGAGATTGGCCCAAATTTACTTTCAGGAGATTGTTCGGTTGTATGGTGTGCCTGTCTCCATTATATCAGATAGAGGCCCTCAGTTTACTTTGCATTTCTGGAGGGTAGTACAGAGTGAGTCGGGGACTCGGGTAGAGCTCAGCACAACCTTTCATCCGCAGAGCGACGGGCAGTTGGAGCGGACGATTCAGATCATGGAGGATATGCTCAGAGCATGCGTGATTGACTTTGGAGGGCAGTGAGATCGATTCCTGCCTTTGGCCGAGTTTGCTTACAACAACAATTGTCAGTCCAACATCGAGATGGCTCCATTTGAGGCTTTATATGGTCGATGATGTCGTTCGCCCATCGGATGGTTTGAGCTCGGCGAAGCTAAGGTATATGGTACTGATTTAGTGAAGGATGCCTTGGAAAAGGTAAAGTTGATTGAGGAGCGACTTCGCACAGCACAGTCTAGACAAAAGAGTTACTCGGATCAGAAGGCGCGTGATTTATCATTTATGGTGGGCAAGAATGTCCTCTTCAAAGTCTCGCCGATGAAGCAAATCGTGAGGTTCGGGAAGAAGGGCAAGTTGAGCCCAAGGTTTATAGGTCCATTTGAGGTGTTGAGACGAGTTGGGGAGGTTACTTATGAGCTTGCCTTGCCTCTCAGTCTATTGGTAGTTAATCTAGTCTTCCACGTGTCTATGCTCCGGAAGTATCATGCTGACATGTCGCATGTGTTAGACTGCAGCACAGTTCAGTTAGATGAGAACCTGGGTTATGTGGAGTATCCAGTTGCCATTGTTGACAGTCAGGTTCGCTAGTTGAGGTCGAAGAAGATTTCTTCGGTAAAAGTTCAGTGGAGGGGTCAGCTAGTCGAGGAGGCGACTTGGGAGACTGAGGAGGACATGCGGAGCAGATATCCACACTTATCGTCACTCCAGGTACGATTCTAGACCCGTTCGAGGACGAATATTTATTTAAGAGGTGGAGAATGTAACGACTCGACCGGTCGTTTTGATTTCTAGATCCCCATTCCCCTAAATAATACTCCCCGTATGTGCTTTTACTGTTTTATGACTTGCTGGGATGGTTAGATCGGGTTTGGAAGGGTTCGGGTTGAAATCGGAACACTAAGTTCCTTAATATTGGCTTTAAATGATTAAGTTTGACTTGGCTCAACATTTCTAGTAAACAACTCTCGGAACCGGGATTTGATGGTCCTAATAGGTTTGTATGATAATTTTGGACTTGGGCGTGTGTTCGGATCAGGTTTTGGATGACCCGAGAGTGTTTCAGCGCCTAAAGTTAAAAGTTGCTTTATTGAAGGATTTAAAGTTCTTTAAATTTGGGTTGGAGTAGGTTTTGGTGTTATCGAGGTCCGTTTGGGATTTCGAGCCCAAAAAAAGTTTTGTATGGTGATTTAAGACTTGCACGCAAAATNACGCCTAAAGTTAAAAGTTGCGTTATTGAAGGATTTAAAGTTCTTTAAATTTGGGTTGGAGTAGGTTTTGGTTTTATCGAGGTCCGTTTGGGATTTCGAGCCCAAAAAAAGTTTTGTATGGTGATTTAAGACTTGCACGCAAAATTTTGTGTCATTCCGAGTAGTTTAAGTATGATTCAGCGCGTTCAGAGCAAGTTGGAAGAACTTGAAGTTCATAAGTTGATTCGATTTGGTTTGGAGTTTGATTATTAGTTTTAGTGTTGTTTTTCGTGTTTCGTGAGGTTGAACAGGTCCGTTTTATGATTTCGATCATGTTGGTATGTTTGGGCGAGGCCTCGGGGGCCCCAGATGCCATTCGGATGATGCACGAAAGTCGTTTAGATTTAGAGAAAATGACAGAAGCAACAGAGCTTCTGGTGCAATCGCACCTGCGAGGAGCTAGCCACAGGTGCGAGCTCGCAGAAGTGGCCTGGTGTGGGCTGCCCAGGGATTGTAGAAGCAGAGCAAGGACCGCACCTGCGACAGCGCAGGTGCAAATAAGGCAAGCGCAGAAGCGAGCAAGGCCGCATGTGCGGCACGTGCACTGCAGATGTGGGCTCGCAGTAACGGGCCACTGTCCGCAGATGCGGAAGTAGGCTAGCTGGGGGAGAACCACATCTGCAATGCTTTTTCCGTAGATGCAGAGCTGCAGAAGCGGCCGATGCTCTGCATAAGCGGAGATCGCTGGAGGCAGAAGGGTCCATTTAATACGGGACTTAGGCCATTTTGGCTCATTTATTTCACTTCTTGGATGATTTTGGAGCTTCTTAGAGAGGAATTTTCACCTAACTATTGAAGGTAAGTAATTTTTATTCAATGTAAGTTAAATACATAGATTATGTGTAGATTTTAATATGAAAAATTGTGAAAATTATGGGTGTAGTTGAAAAACTTAGGTTTTGATAAAAATGGGATTTAACCACGAAAATGATTATGAAATTGGGTGAAAAGGATATATTTGAGATCGTGAGGTTATGGGTAACAATTATCTTCAAACATTTTCGGAATCCGGGCATGTGGGCCCGGGGGCGACTTTTAGGAATCTTCCAATTTGGGTTGGGTAATTACTTTAATAGTTAAATTATGAACTTTTGAACATGTATTGATTAATTTATATAACATTTGACTAGTTTCGGGTTGTTTGGCACCGATTTGTGGCTTTAAAGCATATTTGTGGATCGGAAGTGAGCTAGAGAACGGGTAAGTCTCTTGCCTAACCTTGTAAGAGAGAACTCATCCCTTTAGGTGTATTCTTGTTGCGAATTACTTGTGTGGGGAGTTACGTACGCACTAGGTGACGAGAGTCCGTGCGTAGCTATATTCCATGAGATGTCCGGATAGTCTTAGATTTACATCATGCCTTGATTGTACTGTTATGTTTNATTAGTTTTAGTGTTGTTTTTCGTGTTTCGTGAGGTTGAACAGGTCCGTTTTATGATTTCGATCATGTTGGTATGTTTGGGCGAGGCCTCGGGGGCCCCAGATGCCATTCGGACGATGCACGAAAGTCGTTTAGACTTAGAGAAAATGACAGAAGCAGCAGAGCTTCTGGTGCAATCGCACCTGCGAGGAGCTAGCCACAGGTGCGAGCTCGCAGAAGTGGCCTGGTGTGGGCTGCCCAGGGATCGTAGAAGCAGAGCAAGGACCGCACCTGCGCTGGCAAGCGCAGAAGCGAGCAAGGCCGCATGTGCGGCACGTGCACTGCAGATGTGGGCTTGCAGTAACGGGCCACTGTCCGCAGATGCGGAAGTAGGCTAGCTGGGGGAGAACCACATCTGCA
>AWOL01S0151642.1:0-10382 GCA_000715115.1 Nicotiana otophora
TAGTCTATCATAAAGAAGAGCAGTATCTTTGGCTATATCCTGTATAAATGGAGAAATATAATTCAAACTTCCTGAAAATCTTTGGAGTTGGGTTTTATCATTAATTATATTAGGAAATTTAGAAGCAAATTCAATACTTCTATTAATAGGAATTATTCTACCATTTTCAATGTTATGTCCAAGAAATCTTAAATTAATTTGGAAGAGACACATTTTGGGTTTAGATATAAGTGGACCATTCTGAATTATAATCTTTCTACATAAATCAAGATGCCTGAAATGTAATTCAATATTTTTTGAAAATATTAAAACTTCATCTATATAGACAATTATAAAGTCTGTGTAAGGGATGAAAATATCATTCGTAATTCAATATCATTCATAAAGTCTGTGTAAGGGATGAAAACCAAAAGGCATAATAACATTGTACTCATATTGACCCATTGGGACATTAAAAGCAGTTTTATTTTCTGATTATTAAAAGTTCCTGTTAAGATAAACATACATGTTATATCAGTTAAATACCAAATTCTACAATGCAACTAATGCAAATATATAAACTTATCAAAAAGTAAATTTCGTCCAAAAACTGCTACTGAATTCTTATGCATAGTATAAATATTCCAAGTATATTGTAAATATATAATTTAACATTTATAGTATATATCACATTATTTCAAGTCTTTCAAAGTATATAACATAGAATATGGTTAACACTGTACATATAGGTGTTAAGTTTAACACTACGTCCCTTAATGAATATCATTAGGAAGAAGAGTATTGTTAAAAACAGTAGGAAAGAAGACTATGAATTACCCCAGCTATTAGATTTACTTAATAAATGGACTATCCCATTAGTCAGGCCTAATGTTATATACTAGTTATGAACCTTTGAAAAACTAGGTTTAAAACAAGTAGTTAAAACTACTGAAGAGACAATTACTGTTGATAGCGATCATGCCAACTTTAAATTACACGTAGTCGGAATTTAATTTTGGGAAGTTCGGAGTTGATTTGGAAAGAAAAATACTAATGTCGGAAGCTTTAAGTTGGAGAAATTGAATAAAGGGTGAGTTTTGAGTAAACGACCTCAGAATCGGGATTTGAAGGTTCCAACAGGTTCGTATGATAATTTTGAACTTGGGTTTTGGATGACCCAGGAACGTTTCGGCGCCTGTTGTGGAAGTTAGCATTTTGGAAGGATTTCATAAATTTGGGTTGGAGTGCATTTCAATGTATCGATGTCCGTTTATGATTTATTAGTCTGGAAATAACTCCGTATGGTGATTCTAGTATTGTGAGCACGCCCAGATGTGGATTTGGAGGTCCGTACATCATTTCGGGGTCATTTGGCGAAAGTTGGAACTTTGAAGGTTTTTTGAGAAATTTGACCGGAAGTGGACTTTTTGATATCGGGGTCGGATTTCAATTCCGCAAGTTGGAGTACGTCCGTAATGTCAATTACCACTTGTGCGCAAAATTTGAGATCAATCGGACGTGATTTGATAGGTTTCGGCATTGATTGTAGAAGTTGAAGTTTCAAAGTTCACTAAGTTTGAATTGGAGGGAGATTCGTGTTTTTTTAACGTTGTTTGATGTGCTTTAAAGGCTCGACTAAGTTTATGAGGTATTTCGGGTTGTGTTGGTATATTTGGTTGAGGTCCCGAGGGCCTCGGGTGGATTCCGGATGGTTAATGGATCGAGTTTGGACTTGGATGAAATAGTGAGGCAGCTGATACCTGGTGCAATCACACTTGCATGAAAAGGACCGCAGGTGCGAGCTGTGAGCTCGCAATTGCGAAGGAGAGGAGGCTGGTCAGCAACCGCAGGTGCAGAATATTTGGGGGCACCTGCGATGGCGTAGGTGCGAAGTAGGCAATGCAGGAGCGGGCGATGGGCGCAGGTGCGGCGCATGGAACACAGAAGTGGACACGCAGATGCGCTACATGGAACGCAGATGCATGAGAGTTGGGCTGAGCTTGAACCACACCTACGATGGAATTTCCGCAGGTGAGGAGCCGTAGAAGTGACTATTGCACCGCAGATGCGAGGATCACTTGGCACTTTTGGAGTGCCATCTTCATCAACTATAATGGGGTAAGTGATTACCTCACATTGTGAGTTAGATACATGGTTTTTACATGGATTCAACCATGAAAATTTTTAAAAATTTGGAATTTTGAAGAAAAACCTAGAAATTGGTATTCTTGGAATTTGATCACGAATTTGGGCATGAAATTGAGAAAAAAAATATATTGGAGTTCGTAATAGTATGGGTAGTGTTTATCTTCAAATAATTTCAGAATTCGGGCCCGTGGGTTGCTTTAACGATATTTCGAGCGGAGTTGAAAATTTGTTATAAATTGATTAATTATGAGTATTAGAGTATATTTTGATTCGGTTGCATCTTATTTGACTAGTTTTGGATCGGCGGTCATCGGTTTGAGGTGTTAGAGCGGCGTTGGAGCCGGTTATGGAACTTCAGAGCGAGGTAAGTCTCCTGTCTAACTCTGTGAGGGGAAAACTACCCCGTAGGTGTTATAATTGATACTTGCCACTTGTTGCGGGGGCTACTTATACACGAGGTGACGAGAGTCCGGACGTAGCTATATTCATGTTATTGTCCGGGTAGATTCAGGTTCATGACATGCTATAACTGTACTATTTGACTTGTCTCTTGCCCATTAGGTTCCTTATTGCATGTTAATATTTGAGACTAGACTTCTGTAGAGCTTTAAATTCGTTATTGTAGAGATCGAATGAACTTTATGACTTGCCATGGAATAATTATACTCCACTTACGAATTTCCCCCGCATTAAGCGTTCTCATCGAAGGGCTTCCCCAAATCTTTCCAAAAACTCACTTGTCACTCCGTGAGTGGGATCAAGGACCCGTCAAAGCTTTTCTTATTCTAATAGGAGCGGGCCGTTTGCCTCGGCAGGATATATACATCTATCGTTCGTGTCGTTCGACCCTCGGCTGTGCGCACCCTTTATAGGATCGGCCCGTTCGCCTCAGCAGGATTATGTACCACACTCTCATAGGAGCGGGCCGTTTGCCTCGGCAATATATATAATAGATGTATCTATGGTTATATACCAGATTATGATGGGATTGGGTCGTACGCCTCGACATATTTGTAAAAATCCTTCTAGGGAATCGTGTGTATTATTTGTACAAAGGGCTAGTGTATCTGGGAGTTTTTCAGATTTGAATTATGGCGACCATCTGGTGAGGTATTTGTTTACTTCATATATTTATTGTGCCCCATATATGTTTTACTTCTTACTGTATTGGCCTTATTGGACCACTAGTAAGCGTCGATGTCGACCCCTCGTCACTACTTCTCTGGGGTTAGGCTAGATACTTACTGGGTACACGTTGCTTACATACTCATGCTATAATTGCTGCACATTTTTATGCAGGTACATATGTGACTAGTGGCCTTGAGAGAGCAGAGGCGTGTATGCATACGGGGACTTATGTGAGCTGCATTCCACATTACGACTCGCAGGTGGTAGAGTCTCTTTCAGACTATTTATATTTCTCCTGTCCAAATTTGTATTCCGGACAGATGTTGTATTTTACTTTACATTCCTAGTTGATGCTCATGCACTTGTGACACCGGGTTTTAGGGTGACTATGAGTTGTTTTGTATTGAAAGTTGCTACAAAAATATTATAATTTACTCTGTAAATTTCATCCTCTACGGTTTAATGGAAGGAAAAATATGATTTTAAAATATTAAAACGAGAACCAAATTGAGTATTTATGGTTGGCTTGCGTGACAGCGGTGTCCAGCGCCATCATGGCCTTTAATAGATTTTGGGTCATGACAACATGGTATCAGAGCTCTAGGTTTACTTAGGTCTCGCGAGTCATGAGCAAGTCTAGTAAAATCTTGCGGGTCGGTACGGAGACATCTGTAATTATCTCCGAGAGGCTACAAAGCGGTTAGGAGCACTTCAATTCTTTATTCCTCATCTTGCGAATTGATTATTTGAAACTTTTACCTTTATTTCTTTCCTATTCAATCTTATGTGACGTGAAGCGCTTGTTATAGATCGGGAATCAAAGAATTATCATGGTACTACAGAGGAGGTGTAGGGTGTCTCTGCCTGCGTGTTTGATTGGGCTATTACCGTCGCCTTGCGGAATGCCGTCCTATCATTTCAGCTCAGCATCAGTATTTCCTATGGTTTTAAGATTTGGCATTGATTGTTATGATGATTCGTACGTTGTTATCGCACCGTGATTGTGTAATAGTATGATGCATGTCTATGTGTCGAGGCAGAGAATGACTTGAAAGGAGGTTTTACTCAGTGCATGATTCAGAGGCTCAGTGTTTTATTTCTAGAGTAGGAAAGGCAATCGGGCTACGAGTGTTTGGGTTGATGGAGTAACGAGACTTGGTATTTTTAGCGTGGTGGAATTTTTATCTGTGACGTGATGTCGTCGTCCTTGTTGAACGCGTTAAGGTTCGCCGATGTTATGATTTTCTTCAGTTTGCCTTCAGGGCAGGGTGTTGTGAAGGGGTGCCTGAGATGCGGTTATCAGAGATAATAGAGTGTAGCGGTTTCAGCATCGAATTGGTACTTCTAGTATTGATGGCTCGAGAAAGATGATCTTTTAAGAGGTTTAGAGTTGGTGGCGACTCATGTGTTCATATATTACACAAATGGATTCAGGTTTGGAGCAACAATTGGGCAGTGAAGGACGAGGAAGGACATGTGGAAGGTGTCTTGCAGTGGTTGAATTGTTAGGAGGTCAACTGTGAAAAGTAGAAGTCGAGGAACTTATTAAAGGAGAGGGTTTGACCAAAGTGGGAGTATGGCAGAGTAGCATATGGGTTCCGTGGTAGGATAGCCACATGCCTTGAGGGAAGCTTACAGCAATTTGGGAACCGTGATAGGCAGTGACCAGGACCATGGATTGTATTTGGATGTAACATGACTTCGAGTTTGGAATGCATTGTTGGACTTTTAGCTGATGTCAATAGGGAAGGAGGAACCTTGGCGGGTTCCAGGGTTATGTAATTGTAGTTTCAAGCTAAGTGGGAGAGCCCCGCCGCTATGATTGGATTGAGTAGTTGTCAACTTGTGCGGTTACTGGTCATCGGTGTATTGATGGGTCATTACGACTAAGGAAAAAAGACATCAATGGTAACTTGAGCAAACGATTTTAGGAATGTGTTCTATCTTTGGCCTTATCGGTTCATGTTCAGGTCTTGGGTAGACTCAGAGTCTATGATTCGTGTGGATGTGATGTATGTGGAAAGGAATTCAACTGGTTGCTTCTTGATAAAGTGTTCATGTGCTAGCAGGGCCTTGGAGTTTTATAATAATTGAGAACAAGTCAGAGTAGGTGACTCTCAACAATAGTTTTATTGGGTTCAAAAATTTAAAGTGCGATGCCTAAGGATTTCAAGCCAGTGGTATGGTTAAGTATTTGAGCTTTTGTAGTTGATTGTAAAAGGTGGCTTGGAGTGTTCTACATTATCGTCAGTCTGCGGTATGGAATTTGAGGAATGGGAGAAAATAACTTCGGATTCATAGAGGGGTTTTCAGAATGGGTGTGCCAGTTGAAGATGCAATTATGCGCATAAAGAGGGTATGAAGCTGGTTCGTGGGTTTTGGAGACAATGTGGTCTCGTGAAATAAGGACACTCACAATGAGTGCGGATTTGGGTTCATGATGTTTTGAATGGAGCTATCATTATTTCTACGACAAGTCCGAGTAAATTAGAAGAAGTAGCTCGGTTGGTAATGGTTGAATCGGCACGGTTATGGCAGTGGCAAGTTTCTCCAGCGTAAAGTTATACAAGTATTTTGTGGCTGTACAATTAGGATTGAGCGCCACCAAAACTTGGTTGATTTGGGAGGTATTCGATTTGTATGGCTTTGTTATGTAAAGGGATTTCCGGAAGAGTTATGGCAGTTTAGATTACGACGTGAGGTTGTATTTTCTGCGATTTTGGAATTAGGTTGCGTGTTGCATTGGTTCTACCGAAATGAGATAAGTAAAAGGTCTCTATATGATGAAGTGTTTATCCTATTAGTGGATCAGGGGTTATTATGGAATCCTGGTACTCTCACGTATTGGCATGTTAGGTGCAGTGAGCGGCATGGGAAGTGGAAGCTGAGGATCAAGGTTGTGGTTCGGTGTTGACAAGAATGTCATGAGCTCAGATGATCAGGGAAGAATTTTAATGTTTAGAGTAAGCTGGTATTGTCTTTAGCGTCACTTGAGATCGGTGTCCTGTGTACTAATTTGCGTCTTCTTGATTTGCTTTATAGCATTAGTATGACTGGTGGTATGGATGTGCAGACATATTACCTGATGCGAAGGGTCGTGGGAGTGTATCCCAAGGAAAGATTATATAAGTGTGACATGTAGTCACTTGATTGATTAAAGATTTAAAAACCAAGTATGGAGATTGTGGTACTATCGCTAATGTGAGAATTTATGCCTGAAGGGCGCTCGGTTCATTTAGTTGTGGAATGTGGTCCGGATTTGATGACTGTTCTTATGTGTCGTGAATAGGTCATTGTGGGTCCTTGAGAGGCTATTTAGCCAAGCATGGTATGATCAGAATCGGTTTGAGGTCCGTGGATGGATCTAAATATGAATGTGGGCTCTATATCCAGCCGGATGTGCTTATCTCAGAATAGTGTTGTTTTCGGAAGGGTCTTCGGGCCTTAGATGTTATTCCTGTCGTCAGCTATTCCGTGTAATCTATTATACCAAAGTGGCTGTGAGGTGGTTTAATTATTCGCACCCGTATTGAGATCCCGTATGGTTTGTGGTATTATGTGAGCAGGATGGCTCTTGAGATGCAGGTCATATATCGCACCTTAGTGATGCTTGCATTTTGTAGCGCATGACGCTACCCGTCTCCCCAAGCTTTGTATTATGCACTTGGCGTGTTTATGGTTGATATTTGGGAATTTCATTTGTATGAGCGTTACAACTCGATGTGTGTTTTCTTTAGATTATTATGGTTGGATCGGGTGGCACGCCGCCACAGATATGTTGTTTGGATCGAGTGGCAAGTCGCCACGGGTATCATTGTTGGATCGGGTTGCACACCGCAACGGTATCATGTGTGGATCGGGTTGCACGCCGCAACAGTGTGTTATTGAGTACAAATTCCCATATCTATTATTGCATGTTTTGCTTCTCATTTCCTAGGGAAGGATCATAACATTCTTTCGGTTGTTTAATTAGTTACGTGGGTTGAGTAGTTCATCCAAAGTTCGTTTTTCCTTATCTATCACCTTCGAGTCTGTAGATTGTTGGCACGTTGTGGCATCATACGAGATGTTTTGGCAGTGTTTGAGGAGGCTTATTTCCTGAGTAGCTTGTACTGGGTGAGATGAGATTATTGGACCTGAGATAAGTGCGATCAGATTTATATGAAGCATATTAAAGAGTAAATATTGTAATTCAGTCCAGAATGAGGTAATGGTTCTCGTCGATAGGAGGAGCTCCATAAATTGTGATTTAACATGTGGTTATGAGTTCTACACATCTTCTCTGTCGTGGCAGTATTGCAAGAGTTGGAACAGGACTTATATGAGTCATGAGGTGTGTTGTGAGCATCAGATTCATGGGTTATCTGCTGTTGTTATCAGGGGATGTTATTATGGTCATGTAAATTATGCGGTGCATGGTAAGAATTTAGGAAGGGTATACAATCATGTGTTGGTACATCATGTAGTGATGGATACGGTGTTCGTATGTTGGAAACAGACCTGGTAGAGAATTTCGGTTGTTAGAATTTGGCTCTAAGGCTTATTTGACTACATAAAAGGGAGGAATTTCAGGTTTGCTCGAGCAAATGTGATCAACTGGGTTGTAGGTGCACGAGGTGTTAAACAGTGATTTCAGACAACTCTAGAGCAGTTCTTAGCACGTTCGCAGACGAACGTATGTTTAAGTGGGAGAGAATGTAACGACCCGACCGGTCATTTTGAGCTCTAGTACGTCATTCAGCGGTTTGAGACCATGCGTAGCTTAACTTCAGGTATTATGACTTGTACGCGTGGTCAGAATTTAATTTCGGGAAGTTCGGAGTTCATTTGGAAAGAAAAATTCTAATTTCAGAATCATTAAGTTGGAAGAATTGACTAAAGGGTGATTTTTGAGTAAACGACCTTGGAAATTTGAAAGTTACAACAGGTTCGTATGATGATTTTGGACTTGGACATATGTCCGGATCGGGTTTTGGATGACCCGGGAATGTTTCGGCGCCTATTATGGAAGTTTGCATTTTGGAAGGATTTCATAGATTTGGTTGGAGTGCATTTTAATGATATCGATGTCTGTTTGGGATTTATGACTCTGGGAATAGCTCCATATGGTTATTCTGGAATTGGGAGCGCGTCCAGATGTGGATTTGGAGGTCCATAGGTCATTACGGGGTTATTTGGCGAAAGTTGGAACTTTAAAGGTGTTTTGAGAAATTTGACCGGAAGTGGACTTTTTGATATCGGGGTCGGAGTCCGATTCCGGAAGTTGAAGTAGGTCCGTAATGTCAATTATGACTTGTACGTACAATTTTAGGTCAATCGGACGTGATTTGATAGGTTTCGGCATCGATTGTAGAAGTTAAAGTTTCAAAGTTCACTAAGTTTGAATTGGAGGGTGATTCGTGTTTTTTAGCGTTGTTTGATGTGATTTAAAGGCTCGACTAAGTTTGTGAGGTATTTTGGGACATGTTGGTATATTTGGTTGAGGTCCCGAGGGCCTCGGGTGGACTCCAGATGGTTAACGGATCGAGTTTGGACTTGGATGAAATGCTGAGTGACTGCACGTGCGAGCTCGAAGGTGCGAGCCACGAGTCGCAAGTGCGAAGGAGAGTCACATGGATGCAGGTGCGGCGCATGGACCGGAGAAGTGGACGCGTAGATGCACTACATGGAGTGCAGATGCGGGATCATTGGGCTAAGCTTGAACAGCACCTGCGATGGAATTTCCGCAGGTGCGAGGATTGCTGGGCAGTGAGGTTTTATAAAACGGGTTTTTGGCTCATTTTCACTTCATTTCGTCCATGGGAGCCTATTTTGGAGCACTTTTGGAGTGCCATGCTTCATCAACTATAATGGGGTAAGTGATTTCTTCACATTGTGAGTTAAATGCATGGTTTTTACATGGATTCAAGCATGAAAATTTGTAGAAAATTGGGGTTTTGAAGAAAAACCTAGAAATTGGTATTCTTGGAATTTGATCACGAATTTAGGCATAAAATTGAGAATAAATTATATATTGGAGTTCGTAATGCTATGGGTAGTGTTTATCTTCGAATATTTTTAGAATCCTGGCATGTCGGCCCGAGGATTGCTTTATCGATTTTTCGAGCGGAGTTGAAAGTTTGTTATAAATTGATTAATTAGGAGTATTAGAATATATTTTGATTGGTTTGCATCTTATTTGACTAGTTTTGGATTGGCGATCATCAATTTGAGGTGTTAGAGCGGCGTTGGAGCCGGTTATGGAACTTCGGAGCGAAGTAAGTCTCCTGTCTAACTTTGTGAGGGGGAAACTACACCCCTATGTGTTGTAATTGATATTTGCTACTTGTTGCAGGTGCTACGTACGCACGAGCTAACGAGAGTCCGTACGTAGCTATATACATGTTATTGTCCAGGTAGATTCAGGTTCATGCCATGCTATAACTGTACTATTTGAGTTGTCTCTTGCCTATTAGGTTCCTTATTGCATGTTAAAATTTGAGACTAGACTTGTATAGAGCGGTAGACTCGTTATTGTAGATATCGGATGAACTTTATGACTTCCCACGGAATAATTATACTCCTCTTATGAATTTCCCCTGCATTACGCGTTCTCATCGAAGGGCTTTCCCCAAAGCTTTTCAAAAACACACCTGTCCCTTCGTGAGTGGGGTCAAGGACCCGTCAAAGCTTTACTTATTCTAATGGGAGTGGGCCATTCGCCTCGGCAGGATAGATACATCTATGGTTTGTAACGTTCGACCCTCGGCAGTGCGCACACTTTATGGGATCGGGTCGTTCGCCTCGGCAAGATTATGTACCGCACTCTCATCGGAGCGGGCCGCTCACCTCGGTAATATATATATATAATAGATGTATCTATGGTTATATACCATATTATGATGGGATCGGGCCGTACGCCTTGGTATTTCTGTAAAAATCCTTCTAGGGAACCGTGCGTATTAATTGTACAAAGGGTAAGTGTATCTGGGAGTTTTCCTGATTTGTATTATGGCGACCCATCTGGTGAGGTCCATTATATATATATATATATATGTGTACTTCGGGGGAGGAGGACTTCTAATGAGAGTTGAGTTTATTGTTGAGAGGAAGATTGTACCACATATTTATATTTGTTTAATTCGCGT
>AWOL01S0151643.1:0-11664 GCA_000715115.1 Nicotiana otophora
GGAACAATCAAAAAAAGGTTTTCACCTTCAATCATAAATAATACTTCGCTAGACTAATACACGGCCAATTAATGTTTGGATAAAAGTCCTTTCCAGAATCATCCCATTCCGAGGACTCACAAAAATACCCCTGGCAGTGCCACAATCTGTTTGACGTACAACAATGTGTTGAACGACTTCAACAAGTCTGCGAGTGAAATATCCAGTGTCTGATGTTCGTACAGCAGTATCCACAACTCCTTACCCAAAGGTTCACAAGCAGTTGAATACTTATTCCATAAGGGTTTATTCAACCTAATTGTACCACGTAATCTTTTAAAAAGTGTTCTGAGTGAGTTATATAAGCTCCACGCCTTGTCACCCAGGAGCATTTAGCCTTGCAAGGTGGTCCTTGATGATTCACACGGGATTCCACGTGCCCCATGCTACTCGGGTCGGAGCATAATCTAGACCACCTAAAAAGAAATATTTATTATTTGATCCATATCCCGACATAATAAGTCCAACAGGAGCAATACTTGAAATAGAAATCCATAAAAAAACACCAATTACGATAAATTGGATCGGATTTTGCTGTTTCTTTCTGCAGTACCTCAACGTGACATGAGCGTGAAAGGGGTTTAAGAATCAATTTTATTTTTATAAGGGCTAAAATCACTTATCTTGGCTTTTTTACCCCATATTGTAGAGTGGATCTCAAAAGATATGAAAGATCTCCCTCCAAGCCGTATCAGAAAGGCATTTCGGGAATCGGCCTGATTCTATCTCTTTTCGTTTCGTTTGGCGTAGCTGATGTATTCGGTGGCTCCCTATTCAGTGCTATGCATGGTTCCTTGGTAACTTGGGCTTAGGGATAATCAGGCTCGAACTAATGACTTCCACTACTTCAAGGTGACACTCTACCGCTGAGTTCTCAAAGGGGTTGTTGTGTAACAAACGCATAATGTCCACTACCAAGGCTTAGCTCAAGACCCCACTACTCATCGTATTTGGTTTGGTATTGCTACCGCACATGACTATCTGGCAACCATGTGTGTAGGAGGATAATGGGCGATTTGACAGCAAAAGCAATAAAAATCCAATATAGAATATTATTTCTAAAACCACAACTTTTTATTTTTACTTTAATTTAAGCTTAACTCATTAGATTCAGTAATATATTAATTCATATAATATCTTGAATGATGGACCACGTGAAACACTTTGGATCGAAAACGTTTGATCAATTCCAAGAAATGTTTGATTGGAAACTTGCTCAAATTGGATTCTTTCGATTTTCATACCGAAAATATATTTACGAAGTTGTTCCAATTTTTTTTATTGATTGGCATTAATTGTGCCTAGACAGCTCGCATTTCGTAAAAATCAAAAAGACTAGAACAGCCCCTTTTTTCTTTTGATTTATGTTGCATCAGTCCCATAGAATGGGGTAGATAGGAGATTATCAGTAATGGGAAGGAATTCATTTCAATATCTATAAACGGTGACAATTGATCACTCTATTTGATCGAATTTATAGATACGACGACAATTGTGACCTCTCGGAGAATCAATGACACTATTTTTGTTTTGCGTACCAAAACAAATTTTGAATTCCCGGTAGAAAGAGATTTCGCTAACGAAAAAGCCTTTAATGCTATCGAATATCCCTTTCTTTTCCAAATATTTTTACGAATATGCTTTTTTGAGGCTCCTCGTTCAATTCTTTCAAATTCATTGGATCCTTTTCGCGTTTGGAAGGTAATCAAAAAAGAAAGAAAATGGGTTCTTCTTTCTTTTATCACTTAGGAGTCGTGTGATATGAAGTCTCATGCATGGTTTTGAATGGCCACCGGACCCGAATCGCATAAAATATTTCTTGACCATAAAAAATGACCTAAGTAACAATAGTCACTGCCTCGCTATGAGCGTTCCTCATATTTAGGCATTTTAGGGCCATAAAACTTGAATTCCGCTCAATTCCTAGATGTTCGCATGCTATAGCCTATGCCTTTTGTATGGGCCCAAGATACTGAACCTGATTAATCAAAAATTTTGTCGGACCATCAAAAATGACCTAAGAAACAATAATGACCGCTTCGCCATGACTGTTACTCATGTTTTGGCATTTTAGGGCCATAAAACTGCATTTTCGCCAGGTTTTCATATTTTCGTATACTATAGCCCACGCCTTCTGCATGGTCTTGGACCACCGGACCCGGATCGCCTAAGATTTTTCCAAACTATCCAAAATGACCTAAGAAATAATAGTCACCGCCTCGCTATGACCATTACTCATTTTTGGCATTTTAGGACCATAAAACTGAAATTTTGCTCGATTTCCAGATTTTCGTGTGCTATGGCCCACGCGTTCTGCATGGACTCGGGCGACTGGAGCCGGTTCACCTAAAATTTGGCCGGATGATCAAAAACAACCTAATGAACAATAGTCACCATCTCGATGTTACCGTTCCTTATTGTTTTGCATTTTAGGGCCATAAAACTTTAATTCCACTCGATTCCCGTGCTATAGCTCACGTCGTCTGCATGGGCCTAGGCGACCCCGACATGGTTCGCCTAAAATTTTGTCAAACCATCAAAAACGACCTAAGGAACAATTGTCACTGCCTCTCTATGACCGTCCATCATCTTTTCGCATTTTCGGTCCATAAAACTAGAATTCCGCTACATTCCCAGATTTGCGTGTGCTATAGACCACACCTTCTGCATGGGCCCAGGCGACAGAACCCGGATAGCCTAAAATTTTCTCAGACGATCAAAAATGACATAAGAAACAATAGTCTTGCCTTACCATGACTGTTACTCATTTTTGGCATTTTAGGGCCATAAAATTGGAATTCTGCTTGATTCCTAAACTTTTATGTGCTATAGCCCTCGCTTTGTGCATAGGCCCGGGCGACCGGAACCTAATCGCCTACAATTTTTTCGAACTATCAAAAATGATCTAAGGAATACTAATCACCATTTTGACAAGACCGTTACTCAATTTTTGGCTTTTTAATGCAATCAAATTGGAATTCCGCCTAACACCTAGATTTTTGTGTGCTAGTCCACGCCTTCTGCATGGGCCCGGGTCACCAGATCTGGATCACCAAAAAAACTTTCAGATAATAAAAAATGAAATAAGGAATAGTATTCACCGCCTCACCATGGCCGTTCATCGTATTTTGGCGCTTTAGGCCATAAAACTTGAATTTTGCCTAATTCTCAGATTTTTGTGTGCTAGCCCACGCCTTCTGCATGAGCCCGGGCGACCGAACCCGGATTGCCTAAAATTTTGTCGGACCATCAAAAATGACCTAAGGAATATTAGTCACCGCCTCTCCATGACCGTTAATCATGTTTTGTCTTTTTACAGCCATAAAATGAGAATTCCACTCGATTCTAAGATTTTATAGCCCACGCCTTCTGCATGGGCCCAGGCGAGCAAGCCCCAATCACCTAAAATTTTATCGGACTATGCAAAACGATATAAGGAACAATATCCATCATCTCGCCTTAACCGTTACACGTTCTTATTCGTTTTAAGGCAAAAGAACTGAAATTCCGCCCGATTCCCAGATTTTCCTATGCTAAAGCCCATGCCTTCTGCTTGGGCCCGACCACTGAACTAGGATAACCTATGATATTTCTGGACCATCTAAAATGACCTAAGGAGCAATGATGACCACCTCGCCTTGACCGTTCCTCAATTGTTGGCATTTTAGGGCCATAAAACTGAAATTTTGCCTGATTCTCAGATTTGCATGTGCCTTTGTCCACGCCTCCTGCTTGGACCCGGGCCACCGGACCTCAATCGCCTAACGTTTCTCCAAACCATAAAAATGACCTAAGGAACAATAGAAATCACCTTGCCATGACCGTTACTCGTTGTTTGGCATTATAGGGCCATAAAACTGGAATTTTGCCCAATTCCTAAATTGTCATGTGCTATAACCCACGCCTTCTGCATGGGCCCGGGCCACTAGACCCCGATCGCTTAAAATTTTTCCAAACCACCAAAAAATAACCTAAGGAACAATTGTCACCACCTATCCATGATCGTTATTCGGTTTTTTACGTTTTCGGGCTATAAAACTTGAATTTTGCCTGATTCCATTTTTCGTATGCTATAGTCCACGCCTTCTACATGGGCCTCGGCGATCGGACCCGGATCACCTAAATTTTTCTGGACTATAAAAAATGACCTAAGAACAATAGCCACCTCCTCGCCATGACCATTATTCTTGTTTTGGCGTATTAGGGCCATAAAACTAGAATTTCGCATTACTCCAAGATTTTCTTGTGCTATAGCCCTCGTCTTTTGCAAGGGCCCGGGCCACCGAACCCGTATCACCTAAGATTTTATCCGGTCCATCTAAAACAACATAACGAAAAATAGGCAACACCTAGCCATGATTGTTACTCGTTTTTGGCCTTTTAGGGCCATAACACTGGAATTCCGCCTGAATCCCAGATTTTCGTGCACTATAGACCACGTCTTCTACATGGACCCGGGCCACCGAAACTGGATCGCCTAAAATTTTGCCGGACATCCAAAACGACCAAAGGAACAACAATCACCGCATCGCTATGACTGTTTCTCGTTTGGCATTTTAGGGCCATAAAACTGGAATTCCACCTTATTCATAAATTTTCGTATGCTATAGCCCACGTCTTCTATATGGGCCCGGGCCACCAGACCTGGATCCCCTAAAATTTTGTCGAACTATCCAAAACAACCTAAGGAACAATAGTCCCAGCCTATCCACGACCGTTACATGTTTTTTGGCATTATAGGGCCATAAAACTGAAATTCCGCCCGATTTCCAAATTTTCGTGTGCTATAGCCCACTCCTGCTGCATGTGCTCGGGCCACCGGACCCTGATTGCCTAAATTTTGTCAGACTATCAAAAAATACCTAAGGAATAATATACACCGCCTCTCCATGACCCTTCCTCGTTTTTGGCATTTTAGGGCAAGAAAACTCGAATTCAACCTGATTCCCATATTTTCGTGTTTTATAGCCCACGCCTTCTGCATGGGCCCGGGCCATCGGACCCGGGTCGCATAAAAAAATTTTGGACCATCAAAAATGACCTAAGAAGCAATAGCCACGACCTCTATATGACTGTTACTCATGTTTTGACATTTTACGGCCATAAAAATAGAGTTCCGCCCGATTCTCAGATTTTGACCCGACCCTGATCGCCAAAAATTTAGTCGGACCATCATAAACAACCAAAGGAACAATAATCATCGCCTCGTCATGACCGTTACTCATTTTTTGTCCTTTTAGGGCCATATAATTAAAATGCTTCTCGATTCATAGATTTTCTTGTTTTACAGCCCACGTCTTGTACATGGGCCTGGGCCACTAGACCTGATGGTTTAAAATTTTGTCGGACCATATAAAATGACCTAAGGAAAAATATCACCGCCTCTCCAAAACCGTTACTCATGTTTTAGCGCTTTAGGGCCATAAAACTTGAATTCGGTCCAATTCCCAAATTTTTGTGTGCTATAGCCCATGCCTTCTATATTGGCTCAGGCCACCGAACCCGGACCGCCTAAAATTTTGCCAGACCATCCAAAACTACCTAAGAAACCACATTTACCGCCTCTCCATGACCATTACTCATTTTTGGCGCTTTAGGGCCATTAAACTGGAATTATGCTTGATTCCTATATTTTCGTATGCTATAGCCCACGCCTTGTACATGGGCCCTGGCAATCGGACTCCGATCGCCTAAATGTTTGTCATCCCATCAAAACTTACCTAAGAAAAAATAGTCACCGCCTCACCATGACCGTTTCTTATTTTTTAAAGGACATAAAACTGGAATTCTGCCCGATTTCCAGATTTTCGTGCGCTCTGCCTTCAACATGGGCTCGGGTGCCCAGACACCGATTGCCTAATATTTTCCCAGAACATCCAAAACAACCTAAGAAACAATAATCATCGCCTCGCCATGACCGTTACTGATGCTTTGGCGTTTTAGGTCCATAAAATTAGAATTTTGCCCGATCCCAGATTTTCGTGTGATGTAGCATACGCCTTTTGTAGAAGACCGGGTCACCGGACAAGGATAAGCTAAACTTTTGCCGGAGCATCAAAAACTACCCAAGGAATAATAGTCACCGCCTCTCCATTACCATTATTCATTTTATTTTTGCGTCTTAGAGCCATAAAACTGGAACTCCGCCTGATTCATAGATTTTCGTGTGTTATAGTCCATGCCTTCTGCATGGGCCCGGGCCACCGACTCAAATCGCCTAAAAATTTTCAGGATTATAAAAAATGACTTAAGGAACAATAGTCATCGCCTCGCCATGACCGTTACTCTTTTTTGGCGTTTTAGGGTCATAAACTTGAAATTCCGCCCGACTCCAATATTTTTGTATGCTATAGCCCACGCTTGTTGTATGGGCAAGGGCGTCCAGACTCCAATCGCCTAAAATTTTGTCATACCATCACAAATGACCTAAGGAACAATAGTCATAGCCTTGCCATGACCGGTACTCATATTTTGGTGTTTTAGGGCCATAGAATTGGATCTCCAACTAATTCCCATATTTTCGTGTGCTTATAGTCCACGCCTTCTGCCTGGGCCGGGGCACCGGGACCCGGATAGTCTAAAAAATTTTCGGAGCATTAAAAATGACCCAAGAACAATATTCACCACCTCGCCATGACCGTTACTCATTTTTTGGCATTTTAGGGACTGGAATTCTACCTGATTCCCAAATTTTCATGTACTATATAGCCCACGCCTTCTGCATGGGCCCAAGAAATCAGACTCTGATCGCCTAAAATTTTGGCGGACCATAAAAACCGACCTAAGGAATAATAATCACTGCCTTGCCATGACTGTTACTCGGTTTCTGACATTTTTGGGCCATAAAATCGGAACTCCACCCGATTTCTATATTTTGTGTGCTATAGCCAACGCCTTCTGCATGGACTGGGGCATCGGGACTCGAATCACCTAATATTTTGTCGGACCATCAGAAATGACCTAAGGAACAATAGTCACCACCTCTCCATGACCGTTACTAGTTTTTGGAGTTTAATGGACTAGAATTTCACCTGATTCTTTGATTTTCATGTGTTATAGCCCACGCCTTATGCATGGTCCCGGGCAATCGGACAGCGATCGCCTAAACTTTTGTCGGACCATCAAAAACAACCTAAGGAACAATAGTCACCTTCTCACCATGATTGTTCCTTGTTTTTGACGTTTAAAGGCCATAAAATTGGAATTCTGCCTGATTCCCAGATATTAGTGTGCTCTGCCTTCAGCATGGGCCCGAGTGACCAGACACCGATCACCTAAAAACAATTCGGACCATTCATAAAAACCTTAGGAATAATAATCACCGCCTCGCCATGACCGTTAGTCATTTTTTGGCGTTTTAGGGCCATAAAACTGGAATTTCACCTAATTTCGAGATTTTCGTATGCTATAGCCCTCGTCTTCTGCATGAGTCCGGGCCACCGGAGCCGGATCGCCTAAAATTTTTTCTAACCATCAAAAACAACCTAAGGAACAATAGTCAATATCTCTCCATGACTGTTACTCGTTTTTGTCATTTTAGGGCCATAAAACTGGAATTTCGCTCGACTCTTACAGCTTCGTGTGCTATAGCCCACGCATGTTGTATGGGCCAGGGCGCCCGGATCCCGATCTCCTAAAATTTTGCCAGACTATCAATAGTCACAGCCTCGCCATGACCGGTACTCATTGTTTGGCATTTTAGGGCCATAAAATTGGAATTCCAACCGATTCCCATATTTTCGTGTGCTATAGGCTATAGCACACGCCTTCTGCATGGACCGGAGCGCCGGGACCTAGATCGCCTAAAATTTTGTTGGAGCATCAAAAACGACCCAAGAACAATATTCACTACCTCTCCATAACCGTTATTCATTTATTTTGTGTTTTAGGGACTAGAATTCCACCTCATTCCCATATTTTTGTATGATATAGCCCACACCTTTTGCATGGGCTGGGGTGCAGGGACCCGAATCGCCTAAAAATTTTCCCTACCATCAAAAACGACCTAAGGAACAATAGTCACCACCTCGCCATGACCGTTACTAATCTTTTGGGGTTTTAGGGACTAGAATTCCATCGGATTCCTTGATTTTCGTGTGCTATAGCTCACGCCTTTTGCATGGACCCAGGCCATCAAACTTCGATCGCCTAAAATCTTTTTGGACCATCAAAAATAACCTAAGGAACAACAGTCACCGCCTCACTATGACCGTTCCATGGTGTTTGCGTTTAAAGGCCATAGAACTGAAATTCTACATGATTCCCAGATTTTCGTGTTCTTTGCCTTCAGTAGGGGACCAGGTAATCAGGCACCGATTGCCTAAATTTTGCCGGACAAGCCAATACAACCTAATGAACAATATTCACCGTGTCGCCATGACCGTTTCCTATATTTTGGAGTTTTCAAGCCATCAAACTGGAATTTCCCTTGATTCTGAGATTTTTGTGTGCTATTATAGCCCACGCCTTCTGCATAAGCCCGGGACACCAGACCCAGAGCACCTAAAAATTTTCCCAACTAAAACAACAAGCTAAGTAATAATAGTCATCGCTTCGCCATGATCGTTCCTATTTTTTAGCGTTTAAGGGCCATAAAACTGGAATTCTGCTCGATTACTAGATTTTTGTGTGTTGTAGCTCACGCTTTCTACATGGGCCTAGGCGACCGGACCCGGTTCGTCTAAAGTTATTCCATACCATCAAAAACGACCTAATTAACAATTGTCACAACCTCTCCATGATTGTTCCTCATCTTTTCACGTTTTAGGATCGTAAAACGACAATTCCACTAGATTTTTAGATTTTCGTGTACTATAGACCACGCCTTCTGCATAGGCCCAGGAGACCGGACCGGATCCCTAAAATTTGTCGGACCATCAAAAACGACTAAGGAACAATAGTCGCTGCCTTACCATGAGTGTTATTCGTTTTTTGGAGTTTTAGGCCATAAAACTGGAATTACGCATGATTCCCAAATTTTTGTGTGATATAGCCCATTGCCTTCTAGGCCCGGGCAATCGGACCCCGATTGCCTAAAATTTTTTCGAACCATAAAAAATAAACTAAGGAACACTAGTCACCACCTTGCCATGAAATTGGAATATTGCTTTATTCCTAGATTTTCGTGTGCTATAGCCCACGCCTTCTGCATGGGCCTAGACTACAGAACCCGCAACGTCTTAAATTTTGCCAGCCCATAAAAAAACGACCTAAGGAAAAATAGTCACTGCTTCACAATGACAATTACTCATTTTTTGCCTTTTAGGGCCGTTAAATTGAAATTCTACCAAATTGCCAAATTTTTCGTGTGTTATATAGCCCACGCCTTCTGCATGGGCCCGAGCGATCGGACGTGGATCGTATAAAAGTTTTCCGAACTATAACAAACGACCTAAGGAACAATAGTTACCGCCTCGTCGTGATTGTTTCTCAAATGTTTGTGTGCTATAGCCCACGCCTTCTGCATGGCCTGGGCCACCGGACCCGAATCCCCTAATATTTTGCCGGAAAATCCAAAATGACCTAAGGAACAATAGTCACCGCCTCGCCATTACTGTTCCTCAATTTTTGGCTTTTTAGGGCCATAAAACTTGAATTCCGCCATATTCCTAGATTTTCGTGTGTTATTTATTGCCCACGCCTTCTGCATGGGCTTGGGAAACCAGACCTGGATCTCCTAAAATTTTGTTGGACCATCCAAAATGACCTAAGGAACAATAGTCACCGCTTATCCATGACCTCTACTCATTGTTTTGCATTTTAGGGCCATAAAACGAGAATTCCGTCTGATTCCCAGATTTTCGTGTGCTATATAGCTCATGCCTTCTGCATGGGCCCGGGCCATCAGACCCGGATCGCCTAGCATTTTGATTGACCATCAAAAATGACCTAAGAAATATAGATGCATCGAAAATGGCCTAACGAACCATAGATGCATCTATTCTTCTGCCGAGGCATTCGGCCCGCTCCACAAGAAGAGATGATACTTTATAAATATCCGATTTAAAAGCTAATACAAGGCTAACACACAAAGAAGCACAATTTCTATTAATGATCAAGTAACCCGTCAAAAATCGAGTAAGTGGAAGTCGGTCTCTTACAATTTATCTGTCAAGTTCCAATATAATCTAGGCACTTTAGTTAACAAATAGGGTGCGAGCATTACAAGAATTTCATGATTTGGGTCTTACACTACCCGGACATAAGTATAATTGGTAGCTACGCACGGACTCTCGCCACCCCGTGTGTACGTAGCCCCAACAATTAAAAGGAAATAGTAATTTAAATCACATATGGTGTAAATTCCCTCTTACAAGGTTAGGCAAGAGACTTGCCTTGTCTCAAATCTCACTTTCTGGCCTCAAATTCACTCTAAAGCCTCAACTCGGTGTCGAACAATCCGAAATTAGTCAAATATTATATAAATTAATCAATACATGTTTGAAAGTTTATAATCTAGCAAAACTTTAGGCGATCGTAGGCGATCCGGGTCCTGTGGCCCGAGCCCATGCAGAAGGCATGGGCTATAGCACATGAAAATCTGGGAATCGGGTGGATTTCCAATTCAATGGCCTTAAAACGTCACAAAACGAGGAACAGTCCTAGAAACGTGGTGAATATTGTTCCTCACGTCGTTTTTAAGGGTCCAGAAAATTTGGGCAATCTGCGTTCAGTGGCCAGATCCCATGCAGAAGGTGTGTGCTAAAGCATACAAAAATTTGGGAATGGGGCGGAATTCCAGTTTTATGGCCCTAAAATAGTAAAAATCGACAAACAGTCATGGCGAGGCGATGACTATTGTTCCTTAGGTCATTTATTATGATCCGAAAAAATTTTAAGCGATCTGAGTTTGGTGGCTCGGGCCCATGCAGAAGGCGTGGGCTATAACACATGAAAATTTGAGAATCAGGCAGAATTCCAGTTTAATGGCCCTAAAACATAAAAATAAAACGAGTAATGGTCATGGTGAGACGGTGACTATTGTTCCTTGGGTAGTTTTTGATGGTCTGACAAAATTTTAGGTGATCCGGGTCCGGCGGCCCGGGCTCATACAGAAGGCGTAGGCTATAGCACACGAAAATTTGGGAATGAGGTGGAATTCTAGTTTTATGGCCCTATAACGCCAAAAAATGAGTAACGGTCATGGAGAGGCAGTAACTATTATTCCTTATGTCGGTTTTTAAGGTTCGACAAAATTTTAGGCGATCTGGGTCAGGTGACCCGGGCCAGTGCAGAAGGCGTGGGCTATAGTTTATGAAAATCTAGGAATGAGGCTGAATTCTATTTTTATGGCCCTAAAATGCTAAAATCAAGAAACGATCATAGTGTGGAGGTGACTATTGGTCCATAGGTCATTTTTTATGGTCCGACAAAAATTTAAGTGATCGTGGTCCGGTGGTCAGGGCCCATGCAGAAGGCGTTGGCATTAGGAGATAAAAATCAAGAAATTGGGCGGAATTCTAGTTTGATGACCCGAAAATGCCAAAAATGAGGAACGGTCACGGCGATGTAGTGACTATTGTTCCTAAGGTCATTTTTTATGGTCCGGAGAAATTTTAGGATTTCCGGGTCCAGTGGTTCGTGCCCTTGAAGAAGGCGTGGGCTATAACACACGAATATCTGGGA